>CAMZMU010000033.1:26829676-27101573 GCA_947311845.1 Poa pratensis | reverse complement strand
ATTTGTAAGACAAAACCATCAAAGACAAATTATCCAGAAGTCAATTCGAGGAAAAGAGCAAGACATTGCAACAAATGAGAAACTAATACAACTTTTTTTTGCGCTGAGAAACTAATAGAGTGCAGTTCCTGATGCATATTGGTAGATCCAGTTCTGTTTGTGCTATTGGTAGATCCAGTTCTATTTTAGCTATTAGTCTCAGATATTGGTAGATCCAGTGACTATTTGTGCTTGCTATCACTGGATACAGTTATTGGGTAGAGGTAGGTGTAGTTCATAGATTTTGTAGGGTACCATATTATTTGGACCTGAGCTTGCTGTTTAGGCATAGAGGTAGACTAGACTGCCTACCTGTGCTTGCTATCACTCTGGATAGAGTTTGCTGTATTTATTGGGTAGAGGTAGGTTCAGTTTATAGATTTTGTAGGTTGTGAAGAGATTCTTCCTGGCTACTGTATTGTTTCGATCTGCTTTTATATAGTCCTTGCTTACCTATATGTGTTTATCTGTTTGCTTATCATTGTTTCTGTGGTAGATGTTGTATGGCTCACTCTTGATTCTTGATGGCTTACTCTTTGCTGCTTACTGGTTATGCTTACAGGGTTCTTGCCATTTTGTAGGTTCCAGGGTTGTTCGTTCATCTCTTGCTGTTCCTATTCAGCGTGAGATTATTCGCTTTCATCGGGTAGGTTTAGCTTCAGCTTGCTGTTTCATTTAGCTCCTCATTCATGTCATGAAATCGTCTTGTGTCATAGAACCTCTTCTTACGTATTATGTGTGTGATGTTGGCCTGCCTGGCAGCGCTGTACATTCTCTATGTTTCTCTTTTGATGACATGAAATCAATGAAAGAAGGCATTTGTTCACCAATTTTCTTTGAAGTAAATAGCTTGACAAAAAGATTTCTGGAAAGAGTTCATGAAATTGGTTAATAATAATCCATTCGCATTAACCGATTGATATGAATTGTTAAAGCAATGTCCAGACAAGAAAGAATGACATGGGTTATGAATCAATCTATTAAGGGACATACCTGACATTTTTTCTAGGAATAGTTACTCGCTTCCACCCTCTTTTTTCGTATTAGGAACTACCTTTGTTTCCATGCTCTTATGATTTGTTTCCTCCAGAGGTTCAATGAGCAAGTGGATATCGTTAAGCTCAGGTGCAGAGATACTTAAATTTTAGATGATGTTGTCTGCTGCAGTAAATATTGACTTAGATTTGACCTGATGCAGATTTATCTTAGGTGTGTGTCCAATCTGGACTGAGCTATGTGTTTTTAGTCTTTTGATATTTCTACTAACTGGTGCAGTCCAGATTGACTTAGACTTGACTTGATGCATTCAACATCATTCGCCAGTGTCGTGTTGGGATTTGGTGTGTGTGTGCGTGTCTCAATTTTCTATTTGATTGCAAGAGGATGTTTATTATGTGTGGTTTCTTAGGTGTGCACCTCCTGAGCTGATATTTTAGCTTTCCCTCGCTGCTTATTACTAGCCTCGAAATGTTTGTGCTCGAGATATTTGGGCTTGGGTCATTTGAGTGATGTCTGGTACTTGCTCCAGCATGAAAGTCTTAATAATGATGGTTATCATTGTTTACATCCTAGGGTTCATGTCTATTTCTCTTGTCATGCTAGGTCAAGTACATTTGGCATAATTTTGTCTACACAGTATGGTATGGTTTGCAATATATCTGTGGCACATGCCAGTCTGAGGTTCATGTTTTTTCTTCTGTGATGCTAAGAAAAGTATGTTTGGTATTTTTATCTATGAATTATGATATGATCCGTGTTGTGTATTTACTGCTTACCACTTTGAACTAAATAATTTAATGAATTTTTAAATCTTTCTAATCGTTAAGTCAAAATATAGTCTTAAACTTAGTCTTTTAATTAGTTTGCATTCATTTGTTCCCTTATGGTATTGTTAATCATGTTTTTTGCTAAATTGAATGGCATCCACTTGTGTATAATTTTCAGCTTAATTCCCATGGTTTCCTCTATAACAACATATCAGTGTTATCTTATTTATTCTGTGACTCTTCTTATGGATTTCCTTTGTCAGGAAAGATTTCAGACGCTTCAGGTCCCTTTTCGTTGCTGCTACCAGTTGTCTGCTGCATCCTGTTAGGTACTGCCCTCCTCTTCTTTCTCATTTTTCTCTGCTTAGTACATTATTTTATGCGTGGATGAATTTAAGTGCGTGTGTTGCCCATGCACCTGAATGTTCCATGCTCTTATGTGGGAATTGTCTAACGGTGTTTACTTGGTTGGGTTTTCTTTTTCTTGCGTTGAGTAATCATGGTTTTGGTTTACGGCAGGATGTTCGTTGTTTATTCGTCTTACCTTCATTTGTTGGACACGGTGGCACCTCAATGTGGGATTCCCTTTCATTCTTATGTGAGCGAGGTGTCTGACGATGGTGACGTCTTAGGAGGGGTTGAGCTTGAGCTTCCCGTTTCTAAGCCTCCTGGTGTCTCACGCCGTCGATTTTTCTGGGCGTCTGCTTCTTCTGGTTTTCCGCGCCCCCACGACAAGGCCGCTCTTCAAGCCCTGTCTTTTCTTCAAGAGTATTATGGGTTCGTAATCTGCGATTACAATTATCAGGGTATGTTAGCTTATAGGGAATTAGCTAGGTCGGCTCTTATCTTTGCTGCTTCCATTGTTCGGACAGCTGGTTTAAACTGTGTGGGTTCCACCGGTTGTGTTTCTGATGTAAGTGCTGCTGCACATTGGCAGGTTCTGTATTTACAGATGGTATCCTCGGCATGTAGATTTTAGTGTAGGTTGAGATTTCGGCTACTTTCGTGTTGTACCGTTGTTTTAAATGGCCTTGCGTGCCATAGTATAACTAATAAACGGCTTTCTTGGTTAAGTGCATGAGAGTTTTCTTATTGTCCTACTGATGCCATGGATAATGTGAGAGTACTGTCTATAAGGCTGGTTTTATCCTTTGTTTTTCTTTTGTTTTATCGGAGCTGCTGTGGTTTGGTCTTATTTAATGCACTTTGATACTGCTGTTTGGTTATGCTTGGTCTCTTTTTTGCTTTGCTTACTTGGTTAGTACATGTTTTTATGAAATCCTTCATCAGTGGAGGTTGATGATGTTTTAGGTTATGTGAGTACACTACATGTATTTTGTCAGATTCGAGCTCCAAATCATTCCTGTGTATTTTTTCTGGGACTCAACTTGTGTTGTTATGTATTTTCATGCATCCATTATCTTTTTTGCGTTCTGTCATGTGTTTATCAGATTGAGTGTAATTTCCAGTCTTCACTATTTGTGCTTACTGTGGGTGCCATATAATTGGACAGGTTATCTTCAAAATTGCTCCTCGTGGAGTTTCTTTGTTTCTGTTCTCCGGCTAACCCTTTACCGTGGGTTATATTGTTTTTTGTCTCTACTAAGGATGGGTGCTTTGCCCAAAAAAGTGCTATTGATACACTGATGCCTGGGGGTCGTCCTCGCCGTGGGGTGGGTACCAGCAGTCGTGCGATACCATCTACCAGACGTGCCGCGTTACCTAGCAGCCATGCTGTGGGTGTTGCCAGCTCGGTTCCACCACCGTATACCGGGCTGCTAGGTCGTAAGAGACAAAGTACGGGTCTCGCTGCTTGCTATATCTGCGTCTATTTCTGCTTTGCTGTAGCTCATCATAAGAGCTATATCCTGTTGTTTTTGGTGCCAAAAATAGGGACAACTGGTTGCCATTGTTGAGTTCTACCGTGACCGCTTTCAATAGGAAAAAACGCAGATTCTTTCTCGATCTGCTCCGTTCTGGTTACGCAGGTGCATCCAGCATTCCTTTGTGCTTGTGTGCCTTTCTTACGAAATTCTCTTATCTTATCTTCTTATTCTGCGTTACGTGCTTTCCATATAGAACCTGTCATCCAAGTCCCTTTGCCCGATGATTGGACTGGTTTTCCGGCTGCTTTTGCCGAGAAACTAAAAGGTATAGTTGGGTCTTTCGTGGCATTTTTCGGCCATGTTTTTCTGCACTTTCTATGGACCATCTTTTAAGACTTTGTTTCACATGCTTCTCTGTATAGCTTCTTATCGAGGTCGTTCTTACCATGGCGGTCCTGAATACCACTGCTGTCATTGTACATGCAATTTTGGTATGAGGAGAGTCAAGAGTGCGAGTGCCGTTACTAAAGGGAGAGTTGTGTACAACCTCTGCTGCAAGGGTGGAAAGGTTCACCTTCCTAAGTTTGTTGCGCCTCCACCTATACTGGCTGACCTTTTGCATTACGACGGTGACCGTCGTGCAAAAAAATTTCTATCAAAGATCAGACTGTACAATTGTTTGTTTGCCTTTACCTCAATGGGAGCCAAGATAGATCGCTCGGTTACCAATTCACGCGGACCTCCTATATTTAAAATTTGTGGGGCTGTTCACCACCGCTTGGGTTCTCTGGCTCGCAAAGAGGGTACTCCTAAATTTTGCGAGCTTTACATTTATGACACCACTAATGAAGTCATGAATAGAATCAATGCTTTGAGCAAGGATGATAAGCATGCAAGTGATTTAGATCCTGAAATTGTAGCTGCCTTGATAGACATGCTTAACACTCATAATCCTTTGGTCCAGACATATAGGATGGCAAAAGAACGCATAGAGGGTAATGAAGATGAGCACGTGGCTATACGCATTATTGGTCCGTCTCCTGATGATGGTCCTCAGTTTAGTCTGCCCACAACTTCTGAATTAGCTGGTTTGATTGTCGGTGAATTCACTGCTGACCAACACCGTCCCGTGATATAGTTGTCCATAATAAAACCGACGGCTTGCAACAAGTCTCTTTTTTGCACCCTGCTTTCATGCCACTCCAGTACCCTTTGCTGTTTCCGTATGCCGAGAGAGGTTTCCAGCTCAACGTTCCACACATCGGTTCTTCATCCGTGTCCTCAAAAAACATGACCATGCAAGAGTACTACTGTTATGTTTGTCATTATCGACCTGATCAGCCAAATCCATATCTTTGTTATGGGTTACTTTCTTCACAAGCTGTTGTTGATTCAAGGGCATGCATTGATGAAATCGATTATGGTACATTCTTAAGAATCAAGACGACCTTAGATCGGAACATCTTCAGGGTATCACCGATGCTATAGGAGAGGGCTGTGTAGATGGTAGTGATATTGGAAAAAGAACTATCTTGCCTTCAAGTCATACTGGAGGTCGTCGTTATTTCGTGGAGAACTTTCAGGATGGTCTTGCCATTTGTCGTGTCCATGGTGCTCCTGATTTGTTCTCAACTTTTACCTGTAATCCAAAGTGGGCTGAGATTACTGAGGCCCTGCTGCTAGAGCCCGGCCAACAACCGTGTGATAGGGCAGATATTGTTGTTAGGGTGTATGGGCTTAAGCTTGCTGAGTACATAGATGATATTAGAGCTGGTCGTATCTTTGGACCTGTAAAGGCTGGTACTATTTCTTTTTACCCTGTGTTGTATTGCATTGTGTGCTCCTGTTCTTCAGGTTTGCTTATATGTTATTAACAGTTTTTTTATTTTTTGGTGCAGTACTGTATACTGTTGAGTTCCAGAAGCGAGGGCTGCCGCATGCTCATATCCTTATTTGGCAGGACGTAGACAAGGATCGTCAGGTTAGCGCAGCCTTGATCGACTCTTACATTTCTGCTGAAATTCCTGATCCTGTTGTAGATCCTTTAGGCTATATCTTGGTTTCTGAATTTATGATGCATGGTCCCTGTGGTGAATTGAACGACAAGTGTGTTTGCATGAAAGATGGCGAATGTTCAAAACATTATCCTAAATTGTTCCAGTCTGAAACAACTATTGATGAAAATGGATTCGCCCTCTATAAACGTCCTAATAATGGTCGGTTCATTTACAAAAATGGTAAAAAACTTGACAACAGATGGGTTGTTCCATATAATATGACTCTCCTTAAGAAATATCAAGCTCACCTTAATCTAGAATGGTGTAATAAGACACAGGTGATGAAATATCTTTTTAAATATGTGACTAAAGGACCAGATTATTCTAAGATCTTACTTGAGAGGATAAAGGGTAAAGGGGTTGCTGGGAAAAGTTCTAGCCATGCGGCGGTAGATGAGATTGCTGAGTACATACAGTGTAGATACATCTGTGAGCACGATGCACTCTGGCGTGTCTTCGGATACAGTATTCACACAAAATATCCTGCCGTTGAGAGATTGCCGGTTCATTTACCTGACAAAAATACTATTAGGTTTCGCGCTGGTGCCTTATTGACAACCATTATCGACACTGATTTCCTGAAAAAAACTATGTTGACAGAATGGTTTGTAGCAAATAAGACATTCCCAAGTGCTCGGACCCTGACCTATTGTGACTTTCCCACTGAATGGACATGGGATACCCAACGTAGATCTTGGCATGAGAGAGGAGGTGGTCAAAAGATAGGACGTGTTTATTATGTGCAGCCTACCAGCGGTGAGCTGTACTACTTACGTTCCCTGCTTATGATTGTTAAGGGTGCGACGTGCTTCGCTGATCTGAGATCGTTTGAAGGTCGTACTTACCTTACATTCAAAAAAGCGTGTGCTGCTCGGGGTTTGTTGGGTGACGATTCCGAGTGGTACCGAGCTTTTGATGAAGCCTTGGTTTGGGGTTTTGCTCCACGTCTACGTCAATTGTTTGTCATCATGCTTTTAAACTGTGGGGTAAAAAGTGAAAGAGATTTCTTTAATCGGTACTGGCTACACCTCGCAGATGATATCCAGTATGGAATTAGGAATGCTCGCCGTGACAGAGCCTATGTTGTGCCCATAGACCAGCTTAAAGATTTGTTATTGGATGAACTGACTGAAGTTTTCTTGAAAAATGGATCCAAGATTAACAACTTTGACCTGCCTCCTAAATCGACATATGAAAGTTCATCTTATGACAACAGACTCCTGCAGGAAGAGACATCGTATGATTCTGCAGAGCTTGCGGAGCAAGCTATTCATTTATTTGCCAAACTTAATGATGGTCAAGTCTTGGCCTACAAACAGATTGTTGCCGCTGTTGTAGACAAAAAGCCTGGTTTTTTCTTTGTTTCTGGATCTGGTGGAACTGGCAAAACCTTTTTGTGGAATGCAATAGTTTCTTTTCTTCGAGGTGAACGAAAAGTTGTTCTTACTGTTGCCTCTTCGGGTGTTGCGTCCCTTTTGCTTCCTGGTGGAAGGACTGCCCATTCCCGTTTCAAAATACCTATCCCGATCGAAGAAACATCGTTTTGTGACATCAAGAGAGGTACCAATCTGAGTAGTCTTATTCAAAGCACTTCTCTTATAATCTGGGATGAAGCACTCATGGCAGACAGGAAGTGTCTCGAGTCTATCGATAGAACCTTACGAGATATTATGTCTGTCGATAATCGTTTACTTGCTGAAATTCCATTTGGTGGCATAGTTGTGGTTTTGGGTGGGGATCTTAGACAAATTCTGCCTGTAATTGAAGGTGGTACCCGTCAACAAATTGTAGGTGCAACTATTACCAACTCGCCGCTGTGGCAGCAAGTCAAGTTTCTAGAATTGACAGAGAACATGAGGTTATCCATGCCGGGTGCTTGTGCTTTGGTACAAGAAGAAATAGCGTTGTTTAGCAGTTGGGCTTAGAACTTGGCGAAGGAAAACTTCCAATGGCTGTCAGAGACGGCGAGGTTACCCCATCCTGGATTCAGATTCCAAAGGACTTGCTGATACAAACTGACGGGAATAAGATAGAAGCCATTGTTTTGTCAACCTATGTTGACTTTGTGAAAAAATATGATGACAGCACATACTTACAGGAACGAGCCATTTTAGCCCCAACAAATGAAATAGCTGACCTTATTAATGACTTCGTACTTTCCATGGTGCCTACTCGAGCTAGGGAGTATTTCAGTTCGGATTCGATAGCTGCCTCGCCTGATGCCGTTCGGGATGCAGATATTTTCTATCCTACTGAATTTCTCAATGTACAGTCTGTTATTAATTTTCCTGAGCATAAGTTGGTTCTGAAGAAAGGCGCGCCAATCATGCTACTTAGAAACCTTAGTCAGTCCACTGGCATGTGCAATGGTACACGCCTGATTATCACGGAGCTTGCAGACTGTGTTATCCAAGCTGTGATTCTTACTGGTTCGCATGTAGGCCACACTGTCTATATCCCTAGAATCGAATTAACGGCCAAGAAAACTAAGTGGTCATTTGTTCTCCAACGGCGTCAGTTTCCTGTTCGCCTTTCCTATGCCATGACCATAAATAAAAGCCAGGGGCAAACTTTGAACTATGTTGGCTTATATTTAAAGCAACCTGTTTTCTCGCATGGACAGTTGTATGTTGCCGTGTCCCGTGTGAAGTCTAGGAAATCTCTGAAGATACTGATTGAGAATGCTGATGGCACATGTGGTTCGGAGACCCAGAATATTGTTTATCCTGAGGTCTTCCAGTCTGTCGAGTCCCTTTGATACTCTGTTCGTATTGGATTTTGGTGAATGTTTATTATCTTTTGTATGGACCTTTGTTCTTTTGGAGTCAATTTTACTCTCTATATCTGGACTGTTGTTCATATGCTATGTTTTTTCTATCCCTACTGGTTGATATTTTGTTGTTCATCAGTTATTTGTGCAAGGCTGTTTCTTTACTGGTACTTTCCTTGCTACTGTGTACTACTTTATATGATGTGATCCTTATTGTTCTGCTTACCCAGTCATGACGTTTTCTACTGTGTACCCAGATGCCGATCAGTTCGCTTGCCGAGATCAGAAAGGGCAGCAAGTATTGGACGGTATGTGTGTATGTGTCGCGCCTGTGGCACCACCGTGGAGGCACGGACAATGGTCCAATTCAGCATACTGATATGGTGCTGATTGATGCACAGGTTATGATTAACTTACCATGTTTGCTTGATAGTCTTCGAACATGCTTCTTCTTTGCTATTCTGTGCTCACGTGTTGTGCCGCCGTTTGCCTTGTGTAGGGAAATCACATGTATGGAGAGATTCCGATTGAATGTGTTGAAAAGTTTATGGGCATGATTGAAGAAGGAAAGGTCTATGATCTTAGTAGGTTCATGGTTTATGCAAACAAGACTCAATACAGGTCAGTAGACGGGACTTGGATGATCAAGTTTGGTCGATACACAAATGTCCACGAAAAACTTGATGTTCAGGAGGAGTTCCCATTCTGCACCTACTCTTTGACTTCCATCACTGATCTCACAGCTCCTACTGATCGTCCTCCTCGGTTCACGGGTAATTTCTCATCTTTCTTTCCATTCCCATTCGTGGAGTGCCTCTAGGTTTTCTGTAGTTTGAAGCTGGTGCTTTACGTTACTATGTCGTGTCCATGTGAACATTTGTTGCTTCCTCTTTACTACAGACCTATTTACAATTTATGTCAGTATCTTTGTGTAGAGAAGTGTTTACGATTTCTTTTTCTACTGCTTCACGCCGCTCTTTACTTATCATATTGTTGCTCTCTGTTATTATTATGCAGATATCGCTGGTGTAATCACAGGTGTATCACAGGCTACTCAATATCATTCTGCCAACCGTGCAGAACCTTCCACTAAGAGAATCATACACCTATCTGATACTTCGTAAGTATTCACTTTTGGTTTTCGAACCAATACGGTTGTCATATCTGCAAGCTACTTTTCTTACTTACTTTTTCACTGACTATGTCTTCGTTCCTACCAGTGGGCATCAGATAAGTATTGTCTTATGGGGTGAGAGAGCGATAGCTTTCGAAGGTGACTGGGTTCTTGAAGTTGGCAAGGAGAACCCTGTGATAGCCATCTTTGTTGGTACTCTGGTCAAAAATTATAATGGTCCGTACACTGGTTCATGTTTTTTTGACTTATCGTTTCTCACTTTATTGCTCCAAAACTGATGTTATGTCCCTGTTCCTCCTTATAGGTCAAAGGGGAGTGAGTGGCAGTGCTCCATGCCGTTGGTACATTAACGAAGACCTACCAGAAATAAATGCGATACATGCAAGGTTAGCTTCTGATCCTTTGCATGCTTTTGGTACCCTTGCTAACACTTTTGTGCTTTACACATGGTGCTGATTCCCTGACTCTGGTGTTTGTTTGTAGACTCAAAGACGAGGTTCCTAAGATGGAGGCTATCATACTTCCAAACCAAACTGCTGCCGAAATAGCCGCCCAAGTTGACCTTGAAACAAAAACTGTGGGTGAGCTCAAAGATCTTGACATCTGGCACTATGAGGTATGCTCCGTGACATCTTTGTGTTATACTTCTACATTGCAGAATCATGCTCCTGTTCTTTCTGTATCTTTTGAGTACTCATCCATCCGATTTATCACCCTTTTTCAGCACACAAAGTTCTTTTGCACTGCGATAATCTTAAGGCTCAGTCCTCAACAACGGTGGTGGTTTTTTTCTTGCAACACGTGTCATAAATCATCTATTCCATATGGAAATGTATATAGGTGCTCTGATGCAACGTGTAGTTCTGTTAATGCATCACCGAGGTAAATTCAATGTTTATTTAAGACTAGATTCCTGTAATCCATACCTAGACCCCACCTTGTGTGGGAGAGGTTTCCACCGATGTTATTAATGCCTTCTACTGTGCTTAACAGGTATCGACTTTGCTTCATTGGTGGTGATGGTCAGGATGAGATTGAATTTGTCTTCTTTGATCGAGTGGGCAAAGAGATCCTTGGCAAACCTCTCCTTTCCATTCTACGTGCTGGCCACTCGAGCAGTACCCCTCTTGAAGATATCGTGAACTCCACAAAAGGAGATGCATCCATTCCAAGGGAACTAGCTGCTATTGTCTCCACCAAATACAAATTTGTTGTGCAAGTGACTTCTAAGAGCTTTGAATCTGAATCTACCAGGCCATCCTACCAAGTTCATAGGATTGATACAAACTTTGGGAAACAGCCACATTCTTCCTCTGAGGCATAAACCTGCATTAGAAGCTGCGTCCTCAAGCCAATCACCTATTAAACAGTCTCTTCTAATGATTGGTTCACCGGGTGCACCACGCTCTCCATCAGGCGCTTTTTCAGCATTACAAGATTCATACGACACAACTGTAAGTCACATATTTCCTTCCTACAACAATATGTTATGCATGTATGTGTTTCTTTGTTCGGTTCCTACATACCTTACATTTTCTTTTAATCATTGTACCAGTCTAGCTATCTTCCAGCGGTTGATAAAGCTCCTCCTTCTGTCAATAAGCTTCCAAGTCTTAGGTATTTATATCATGTTCTAAAGTTCACCTCTATTATTCGCTGCACATTCTCCTAATGACATGTGCTGACTTTTGCACAGAAAGAAGACTGATTCACCCGTTTCAGCTGCACGCAAAGCTTTATTTACCGGCGATGGCCATCAGCTTCAGACTGAACAGGTGCCTTAATAAACATGACCAAACAACCCATATACATTTGAATTTTTGACACTCTTTAAATGAATGGTCAGTTATCAAGTTGGTCTCCTGAAACAGTGACAGATCCCAATCGGTTTATGCTATGTCTCACATTGATTTTTCTTATTGTTTGTCGACGAATTACAGCTTGGCAAGGATGAGGTTGCAACACTGGCAACTGATGGAACATTTATGAAGGAGCAGTCACCGGCCATAAATCCAAGTGTTGTTGACACAAGCTCTGAGAATATCAAAAGTTCAGAGGCAGACGAAGGAAAGATGAAAGCTATAGTTGCTGATAAATCAAAGGCTGTATCGGTTGAAGAAGAGACGGCGTCCCTTACAACTGTGCCTGTGTCTACAATAGCAGCTCCTGTTGAATCCACTAATAACAGGTTCCTATAGGATTACCGTTGCACAGACTTTTTGAAACTCTGGCCAACCTTTGGTCTCTTTCCTCATGTTTGGTTGTGATCTTTCTTCTCTTTTTGATTCAGGCGCAAGATGGGAGCGAAAAGTGGTAATGAAGCTAAGAAGCTTAAAGGCTAAGTAGCCCTTGAAAGGTGGTGTTCCTTATGGTCCAACCAAACCATACATGTCGTTCATTCAGTCCACATAGGTGCCTTCTATTAATTCTTAGTTTCTTTGCTGCAGATGAGACATATTTTGCATGTACAAAGTTTATGTCCGTGACTGCATCAACAACCCATGCTCTCGGTGATATTTTGGTTCCGCATTCCAGGTCTTGGTCGCTATGTCTCATTGTTAACGCTGTTGAGACCAGCTGCCTTTGCCTTTTGGCATTGTTGTTACATGAAACTCATCAGGTTTTTGAGATCATGCCTTCTTATCCACTTTAGATCAATGTTGTGATCAAAACTTGTGTATTTGGTAGCTTTTTATCTTGTCTGTAATATGTGCACCTAGATGTGACTCATACATCCATCTTATGTTAATTAAGTGTACTATGTATTTCTGGACTACCACCCTTCTGTGTTTCAGCACTGCTATCATTCCTTGCATCATGTGTATGCATGGTTTGCCAGTTACATAAGCTATGATTGTTGTTTCTCTGATACGCAAGCTAAGTAGTTGAATTTATCAGATTTGATGATTCTTTGTTGTGTGCTGATCGATGATGCCTCTCATTTTTTGCACTACAATATGTTCACCTCAATGCGTCTCTTATAGAGCCATCTTATGTTAACTCGGTGTGCTGTGTTTAATCAATATTGACTATCAGCATTCATCTTACGTTAAATGATCATGCTATATCATTCACCACATGTGTTTCTTTTGCCTGTTTCTCTGGGCTCTCTTAATTTCTTGCTTCGGTGATACTGAAATGTTTCAAGTCCAGTATTTTTGCTTGCCTTGCTCACTGAAGGATGTCGTGTTTTTGCTTGCCTTGCTGACTGGAGGATGTTGTAAGGTTTTCTAACAGCAAAGTTCAGACACCATAGGTTTGAATAACAAAGGACAGTGGGAAAAAATCCTGAAGCAAAAAAACAGTCCTATTTCAGAAAAAGAAGTCACCAAAGAGCAAAAGGCTCCTCCTTCTGTTTCTTGCTTGATTTATCTGTCAGATCTGACATGTTCATGCTCTTCCCCTTTCTACAGCTGGGTTCGGCCGATCTGTGCTGAGAAGAGAGGTTGGGGACACACTGGTCAGGCACGGGGATATCCATGGAGAGATGGTACTTTCTTGCGCTTCACCTTTTCTTTTTAGTTCTGATTTCTATTTCCTAGCGACCTGATTTATCCTATTCTTCAATAGATGTTTGGCTGCGTGCTGCTTATTGGGTGCTGGCGCTGCTGCATTCCTGACATCCAGTAGATACTCTTCTTCCCCTCCGCAAGATTCAGGAAAGATAAATAGTATATATATGCTTTATTAGCTCTGTAAATTATAGAACAATCCTAAGGTGTATGTAGTTAATTTCTAACGTCAGGAAAACATACATAACTATTGATTATTTTATTCCCGTGAGCTATTAAATGAATTCAGATAAATATTTTTCTTTATTATTGAGTTGAATTTGTGCAATCCTTTTTTATCTTACACTATATAGTGATCTCTTATTTCTTTGGCCGCTTGCATGTACTATTTCAACTGGAATGATGCATATACTATTTCAGATGCAACAGTTTTGAACTGAAACTGGAGAGCTTTAGGTACGAAAGATCAATGTGTCAATCCACTATGATGAATAAATTGGGGCGCTATGAACGAAATACGTGCTGATTAATCTGGTCATGTTTCTCAGCTTTTCTGCTTTCCCAATTCCAGGTACATACATCGAGGGTCCCAAGCCCCAGTTGAACAAGTTCAGTAAAGCAGGGCACCCATGTGCCACCCGTGGATCCCCATATATCGGCTTCAAATGGTTATTCATCAAGGCTTATGCCATTCTATCTGGTAGTCTCTATCACCTTCCTGTTCCCTTTCTCATTTCTATTTGTCTTTCTGGTAGATTTTGAGTCGATACAAGCTACAGGTTTGGCCTTTATTTGATATGTGCCTGGCCATGTTCTGTGATGTTTATATCCATCAGCGTGAAACAAAATATTCTCATTGTTTGACTTCAGTTTGGGTTGTGTGAATAATCATTGTCTTATTTATGTTTTCAGACATACATACTGCATGTTATGTACATATCTTATCACCTTGCAACCATTTAGTTAGTTTTCCTTTTGTTTTAGAGTTTATGTGATTTCCACTTAAACATGTCATGCATCTTTCAGATAACGTTCATGTCATTTTGCACGCAGGCTACAGAAGCTTTAGCTTTTTTAGCTCCACATGAGGACAACAGCAACAATAATGCTGTAGTTTGCCTGAAAATTAATGCTCCTGAAGATTTGGTCCAATTCTCCAAATGGAGGTGTGAGGTATAACTCTGATTTACTCGAGCGACATGACCTGCCAAGCTTTTGAACTATTATGTTGCAGCTCTCTCCTGTGAGGTTGTTTGTGTGGTTTGCCTAATTTGGGCAGAGAGGAGACATAATTGATGCTCCTGTGTTTCCACAGTGTCTTACAATTTGGTTTCTATGTCTATTATTCCTCTCTGCATTTGAATTATTTTACAATCAATCATGCAATCCGTGTTCAGTTAGCTAATTAGTAAATCCATGCTTGGGTATTTTGTTTGTTAACTATCTTCATGTTTGAGAGTTTAAAGAGGAAGTATTAGACTACTAGGGAAGGTTAGAGCTCTTTTTCTTGCTTGGCAAAACAAGACAGTGGGCTAATTCTTGGTTCTGTTGCTGTCCTGATTTCGTGTATTCAAACTGATTAAGAAAATGATGTGTACAACTTCATCTTACAAGAAAACGCAAAAGCCTTGCGTTTCTTTTCACTTCCACATGCCTCTTGCCTGGGTACATTGTCTGAGGTTTAAAATGTGTGTTACCTGATGTTTACACATGAGGAGCATAATTACTTTTTGTTAGTTACACTAACATGGTGTGTTCAAAGCCTGCTGGTTCGTTTTGCTTCATGTACTGTATGAGCTCCTTCATTTGGTATATCATATTTTGTCTGCAGCTCCTCACTAGATTGGGCTTCCATTCGCATCTTAGTTAATCCCCATAAGCCATGTTTGTTTTGTGTGCAGATTCTACTTAGTTAAGCCCATAAGCATCTTAGTTAATCCCCATAAGCCATGTTTGTTTTGTGTGCAGATTCTACTTAGTTAAGCCCATAAGGTGACAGACAAAAATCCAAGCTGGTTATTCTAATACTTTGTTTAATACTCTTTTTATGTTTTGGTTGAACAGATAAGAAAAACCAAATGTGAGGTCTTTGCTCTGCTAATTTAGGTGGTGATTACCAATTTTATTGACCTGCATTCAACCTTTTATTTTAATTACGATAAAATTATATGACATCCTATCATTGCTCTCCATTAAGAAAAACCGAATGTGAGTTGTTTGCTAAACTAATTTAAGCAGTGGTTACCAATTGTATCGGCATGTATTAAACCTTTTATTTGGAATAGGAGAACCAATCACTCCATCAGCTCCTATGTATTTGGAATTATTTCCATGTGTGTATTTGTTGCGTGTACCTGGATGCGACTCTTATCAAGCATCTTATGTCATATCACTGTATTTAGAACCCTAAATTATTACCCTTGTGTTTTTTGTCACTGCTCTGGATACATTTTGTTTGTCTATTTCTTGAGGTTCTGCTTGTGTGTGTGATAATTGTTACCTTCATGGGCAACTTGAATTAGTGAGGTCTGAATTTCATGCATGTAATTCTTCGGCTGATGCTTGATTTTTCTTTCAGATTCCTCTGGGTATTTCATCTATAATATTTACCAGTAAAGTATAATTGGTTCTTCATTTCTTAAGATAGATAAATCACAGTCTGTGTATAGAACCATACCACTACTTTGTTTAGCTTAGACTTACCAGACTTTATTTTGTTTAGTTTATACTTTAGGATACTAACCATCTCCTTATTAATCTCTAAAATATGAAAATCACGGGCAAGAAACTAAAAGAACCAACAAGTGTGGCTGCTGCGCCGTTTGATTTTTGTAAGATTTTATAGTTAATTTATATGATCTGAAACTATGCTTTTAAATCTATAGACCTATGATCAACTTTCTGATGTCTGTACACAGACCAAAATAGTACAACTTCTTAGCATGACTGCTATTAACATCTTTGTTGCTTATACATACGGATATAAACCAAATATTGTGATTTCTCTATTACTTTACCTATGTATTTGAGTGTTGCTCTGATCCGCGTGGCGAGCCGCGCCGTTCGAAATATCATTACGAACAAAATTCACCATTTCCTGTTGCCCAAGGCTCTGTATAAATGTGTTCAAATTCAAATGGATATAAATGTTCTTTAACTGATCTGTATAAACAGTGATATTCACGGGCAAGTAATTTAACGGAGCAACATGTGCCGCGCGGCGAGCCGCGCCGTTCGAATCTAGTAAATTAAATATCCTTGCTCGCTTCCTGCTACGTGGAAACCATATTGTACATGACAGCAAAATCACAGGCCTCCGTTTGGTAGCAAAGCACTACCTTCGTCCCAAAATATAAAACGATTTGGTAACGATAAAATAGCATACCATAATATCTTAGATATTTTGGGACAAAGGAAGTATTTAACAAAAAACGTAGTTCCTACAAGTGCCATAGTTTCCGATACTTTGAGGTGTTTAGCTCCAAGTGCTGGTCAGAGCGAGGGGTGATCTTGGCCGGTTCCCCGAACCACACAGCCGTCTAGGAGCTCATCGGGTGGTTCTTCTCCAAAGAGCAGAGCAACTAAATATTGCGGCGCATGCACATATTACCAAATTATTTAGATTCTAGCTAAAACAATAGAAAAATATGGTTTTCATGCCCAAGTATCAGAATATTACGGTTTAGACATATTATGGTTCCGGAGTGGCTTGTCAATTTGACTTGTTAGACAAGTGCTTAAGAGCACATACAATGCAAGATGCTTAATTTTGTGTGTGTGTGATCACTAATGTTTTATCTATAAAGGGATCGAAGATACTTAACTAGCCAACTCTCTAATAAAATAAGCAGTGATGTGTAAGAAAAAATTGATATATTTTTATAAGCAACTCTTTAAGCATTGTGAATTGTACATGTCTAATAGGCTAGATAGTGCTTGATTTTTGTTGGGTTTGGACGTTAACGTTTGAGCTCATTGAGTTTTTCTACCGTGCAGAAATCATTGCCTGTGCATACTAAATGTAGAGATGGGGAATAATAAATGCACGATGTGATCCCATCTACGTTCTACAACATTTCGCAAGGCACTTTTTTAGAATGTATTTGCATTTGCAAGGCATCGAGCAGATGAACGGCGGCGTCGCCTAGGTTCTTGGGAGCCGGTTTTGGGTCCGATTGAGGTTCTTTCAGGGTGCTCAGGGTGTTTTGTGCAAATTTCGGGGTCCTTTTGTATTTCCTTTTCTTTGTTGGACTTTCTTGTAATTTGTACTGAGTACGCTGAAATATGGTTCGGATCCTTCCTCAAAAAAAAAAAAATCTGATGGGACGAGTACAAAATTTCTTATTATAGAGGTTGTGTCCTGATTTGGGTGAATATGCTAAACATGCTAGAGAATGCTTGATTTTTGTTGTGTTTGGTCGCCATGTGCTCATGTTTGATTTATTTTTTTAACCGTGCAATGATTAGAGTGGTGCATAGTTAATGCAAAGTTAAGGAGTACAAGAAAACATCTTTACGATGCACGGAGTCATTGCACTACACCTACTACAATTATATTACAGATTAATTTAGATTATGCATAGAGGACATGTCTTTCATGTGAAATTCATGTGTGTTACAATTTCAAGATTAAGAAGTTGTAAACATTTTAAGTATGTGCACTACCTTTTATATAATAGATGGACTGAACCATGGTTCCATAATGAAAACATGGACTCGCTGAGTAAATAAATAAAAACATAGATGCAACACGAACCGAAAACAAACTCATTCTGATACATGAAGCAAGGCAACATCACATGAAAAATGTAAAAAAAAAAAGCAATACAATGAAGCGGGCATTACAAAATGATGGATACAAAGAAAACTAAAAAAACAAAGATCACCAAAGAGAATTCGCACGCAGTATCACTGCAAACCTTTGCCGAACTATCTAAAAACCACTGAACTAAATGATCTGTTTGTAGTTGTTGGTGTCGTGTCTATCGGTCGCGGTCACCGCACTGTCAAACATGTGTGTGCCTAAGACTAGCCATAGTGGGAGTAACATAGGTAGTAACATGCATGCCACGTAAGCAAAAAAGATGATGTGGCAGCTAATTAATGTGAAGAGAGACAAATAGAGTAACATAGATAGTTACCGTAACATCACACACCCCAAGATAAAATGAATCTACAAGCTAATAAATATTATCATGCATGACACCACAAATAAATTACTAAACACTATGGAAGTGGTAACATAGGGTAGTAACATAAGTATGTTACCACTCAATGTTACTCCCCACTATGAATAGTCTAATACAACAAGGTCTCATTAACTAGTCAGTTAATAGTTCCTTCTTAATAAAAGTGCAGCGCGTGCATGGGTTGTCTAAAGAAATAAACAAAACACTAACTGATTGCCGGTGCAGCATGGCGATCGATGACAAAAGCGGAAATAAAATGCTTTGCTTTAGCGAATTTCCGCTGATTTTTTTTTTTGACGCCGACTTGGACTGGCTGTTTGGAGATGCGATGGCGAGGTGAGGTGGGAGTCTCACCGTGAGACCGATGAAACGTCTCTCTTGTCCAAAGAGGAACTGTTCAATGTCGAACCGATACCTACAATCTGTTAACTCCATTGACTTGTACGTTGAGTCAGTTCTATATATACTTCTATACCCATCCAGTAGTGTTGCACCTGGCACGCTGAGTGAATTATTAATATCTTAGATATTTTGGGACAAAGGAAGTATTTAACAAAAAAGTAGTTCCTACAAGTGCCATAGTTTCCGATACTTTGAGGTGTTTGGCTCCAAGTGCTGGTCAGAGCGAGGGGTGATCTGGGCCGGTTCCCCGAACCACACAGCCGTCTGGGAGCTCATCGGGTGGTTCTTCTCCAAAGAGCAGAGCAACTAAATATTGCGGCGCATGCACATATTACCAAATTATTTAGATTCTAGCTAAAACAATAGAAAAATATGGTTTTCATGCCCAAGTATCAGAATATTACGGTTTAGACATATTATGGTTCCGGAGTGGCTTGTCAATTTGACTTGTTAGACAAGTGCTTAAGAGCGTACAATGCAAGATGCTTAATTTTGTGTGTGTGTGTGATCACTAATGTTTTATCTATAAAGGGATAGAAGATACTTAACTAGCCAACTCTCTAATAGAAATAAGCAGTGATGTGTAAGAAAAAAATTATATATTTTTATAAGCAACTCTTTAAGCATTGTGAATTGTACATGGTCTAATAGGCTAGATAGTGCTTGATTTTTGTTGGGTTTGGACGTTAACGTTTGAGCTCATTGAGTTTTTCTACCGTGCAGAAATCATGGCCTGTGCATACTTAATGTAGAGATGGGGAATAATACAATGCACGATGTGATCCCATCTACGTTCTACAACATTTCGCAAGGCACTTTTTTAGAATGTATTTGCATTTGCAAGGCATCGAGCAGATGAAATCTGATGGGACGAGTACAAAATTTCTTATTATAGAGGTTGTTTCCTGATTTGGGTGAATATGCTAAACATACTAGAGAATGCTTGATTTTTGTTGTGTTTGGTCGCCATGTGCTCATGTTTGATTTATTTTTTTAACCGTGCAATGATTAGAGTGGTGCATAGTTAATGCAAAGTTAAGGAGTACAAGAAAACATCTTTACGATGCACGGAGTCATTGCACTACACCTACTACAATTATATTACAGATTAATTTAGATTATGCATAGAGGATATTTCTTTCATGTGAAATTCATGTGTGTTACAATTTCAAGATTAAGAAGTTGTAAACATTTTAAGTATGTGCACTACCTTTTATATAATAGATGGACTGAACCATGGTTCCATAATGAAAACATGGGCTCGCTGAGTAAATAAATAAAAACATAGATGCAACACGAACCGAAAACAAACTCATTCTGATACATGAAGCAAGGCAACATGACATGAAAAATGTAAAAAAAAAAAACAAGCAATACAATGAAGCGGGCATTACAAAATGATGGATACAAAGAAAACTAAAAAAAGAAAGTTCACCAAAGAGAATTCGCACGCAAGTATTGCTGCAAACCTTTTTTTTTTATTTTAAATTGCTGCAAACCTTTGCCGAACTATCTAAAAACCACTGAACTAAATGATCTGCTTGTAGTTGTTGGTGTCGTGTCTATCGGTCGCGGTCACCGCACTGTCAAACATGCGTGTGCCTAAGACTAGCCATAGTGGGAGTAACATAGGTAGTAACATGCATGTCACGTAAGCAAAAAAGATGATGTGGCAGCTAATTAATGTGGAGAGAGACAAATAGATAAACATAGATAGTTACCGTAACATCACACACCCCAAGATAAAATGAATCTACAACATAATAAATATTATCACGCATGACAGTACAAATAAATTACTACACACTATGGAGGTGATAACATAGGGTAGTAACATAAGTACGTTACCACTCAATGTTACTCCTCACTATGAGTAGTCTAATACAACAAGGTCTCATTAACTAGTCAGTTAATAGTTCCTTCTTAATAAAAGTGCAGCGCGTGCATGGGTTGTCTAAAGAAATAAACAAAACACTAACTGATTGCCGGTGCAGCATGGCGATCGATGACGGAAAGCGGAAATAAAATGCTTTGCTTTAGCGAATTTCCGCTGAATTTTTTTTTGACGCCGACTTGGACTGGCTGTTTGGAGATGCGATGGCGAGGTGAGGTGGGAGTCTCACCGTGAGACCGATGAAACGTCTCTCTTGTCCAAAGAGGAACTGTTCAATGTCGAACCGATACCTACAATCTATTAACTCCATTGACTTGTACGTTCAGTTCTATATATACTTCTATACCCATCCAGTAGTGTTGCACCTGGCACGCTGAGTGAATTATTAATGACGCAAAGTCTAAACTACTCTGCTGCTTCTCGTTTGAAAGAAACAACCAAGTGGTGCGTCCCTGGAGACGGCAAGCTGGCCAGAGGCAGAGGTTCATCGCCGAAAGGGAGCTTCCGAGCAGTTCGCGCTCTGATCTCGGTGTCACAAGCACCTGGAGGTCGTCGGCGATTGGTGGTGGCGATGCCCGAGGACTTGATTGATTTTCATCTTTTAGTTCTGGGGTGGTCTTTGTAAAAGCACTGGCCTTATCTTCGAATTCTAGGTTCTCCAGGGCAATAGATGTAAAGAGCTTAAGTGCAAATTTGTACCCGCCACTTGTCTGAATATAATGCAGCACCGGGGTCTCCTGACCCCACCCCTTGTACAAAAAAAAAAGTGTAGCATCTTTTTGGAGAAAAGTTACAAAAAGTTTTTTTTTTCATTTCTTTCCAAAAGGTACTAGTCATCCTTCACGACTACTAAGCTCACTATAATTCCTGCCCTCTCCTTACTCCATATATCCTCCAATGAAGCAGCGATACCAGACCACGATGCACCTCACCCAATTATCACTTCAAAGTTCACATCTCTGAATATTGAAGTTGAGTTTGAGAAAAACTCTATTGGATATATACACATGTTTTATACGTATCTGCAAATTGTTCGATGAAAAAAAGGGTATTCCTAACAACAAAAACAAAAATTGTGACTGTGAAAAAGGAAAAATAGCTCCATTCCTCCTCAAATTTCTCTTTCTTTGTGTAGCCCAAAACATAAAATATTTTTTTACAAAACTTTTAGAGTATGTACACGTAGTTGTATGCTCTGTTTCAAAAAAAAAAATGAATCGAGACATGTCGACATGCAGTGAGTTCAGAGCTATTGGCACTTTTCGACAACTCTCTCCTTTATTCGTTCTCTGTCGCCAGCGCACACTGTAGCTTCGTGCAGATTGTGCCACAAAACACTATTTCTCTCCCTCATTTCCCTCGAGCCGTATTCTACCAAAAACTGTCTTCCGCAAATTTTGCCATCTCTCCACACACACCTCTGGCTCCATCAAACACCTAGGACTACATGACACCTCCATCCCCGTTGTCGCGCCTCATGTCCATTGTCAAGTTGCACGCCACGTGCACTCCCCGTGGTGCATATTTTGGTGGCCACCCAACTCTAGTGAGTTGAAGGACTTTCTACATCTATCGCAGTAGTTGCATGTGAACACCCATGGCGCCTCTCGCACCGGTCGTCATTGTCGCCATTGCTGTTAGTGATGCTCGACTCGGTGGTGGTGACAGTTGCGGTTGAATGGGTGTGGAAGGATGAGTTAGGCGCATCATTGTTTGATGCCACCTAATTACCGATGAAAAATTATGTGAGTATTTATCTGTGAACCTTTTCTCTGTAGTATGTTTGCTTATCTGTCACTTGTATTCAGAGACGAGCCAGATTATGTAAGCAAGTAGAGGTGTGTATTTGTTAGATGTTTAGATGCATACAATGAAAAAAATACCTATGTGTGTCTAGTCTCAGCTACAGTCATCAAATCGACTGCAGAAAAGTTATTACCCATGAGTGTACAATAATAAAATATCATGTGTTGTTAAACTTGTGGCGAACATGACAAACTATATGTTTAGAAATGAGCATTCTTGCGCAATTAGTCATATACTCAAAATTCTTGGTGGTATTCAACCCATTTATTTATTGTTTATATTTTATGCAATCTGAATCTGATGCACTAATTAAAATCGCATGTAAATTGCTTAAGAACTCACTTTGCTTTGTTTTTGGTGTATTATTTGGTATTAATTGGTGAAATGTTCCTTTATTTTTATATAGTATCATTTGTACTCGATGCAATTGATTTAAGTATGCGGCCAACTATTACTGATCGGGATAATTTATGTTCAAAAAGTCTACTTGGTTTTAATAAAATCAATGACCTTGCATGTAGGATCTCAGTGGCTAATCAAATCTTGGCTACTATATCTTGAGTCCGCACTTTGTCTATAGATTATCGGAACTTTGTTCAATTTTTTGCTAGTGAAATCTTCATAAAGCCATGTACACAATTTAAATTTCATGACATTACATAATTGTGATTGTATCCTGATCGTCTAACTGAGTACTTGTGGAGTTTGAACTTTTTTATGTGGGGCCATGTTCTCTCTGTTGAGTGATGTAGTTCTAACACAGAATTATGTTCCCTTCTCTACTTCTCGATATTTACGTGAGGATGTCTAAGTGATTGTGTAGCAAAAGAGTAAGGCCATGGTATATTTTCTCCATTATTGCTACATTTTTGTATATATGTTTCGCTAAATATTGTTTATTCATATGTCGTCGGTTTTACTAGACCGGACACGGCAACGCAGGTCTTTTCATTATAGTACTCCTCTACATCTGACCCTTGTGTGAAACTATTTCCAAATGTAATCCCTAAATGTAGCCCAATAAGGATGCTTGTTCAACTCGGCGCCAACACTTGATGGTCCTTGTGGTCGGCGCCATGGGCATGGACTCGACCTTGGTTCGGCGTAATAATTGTTTGGCACCGAGCTGCACAAATTCAGTTTTGATCTTGTTGGCGCTAATCTTGGGGTCAGATTTAGATATAGTTTGCTCGGGTACCAGATGTAGTAAAAAGAACTCTAGAACCCAAGAGGTTAAAATGACATGAATCAATGGGTGTTCCACTTCCAACCAAACCATAGGACCAGTTTGGCCAGCACACGGTGACGGTGATGTACACAGACTACTGTGGTCGCACTGACACCGGAACGAATCACGGAGCAACCGGAGAGCTGCACGAACAGTTTGAAGCCCGCCTGGCTGCAGCGCACACATCCATATAGGGGTACCACAAGAATCACTCGCTCTCCCCACCCAATGATCATCACCAATTCACCATCTAATCCGGAGCTTTCCGCAACTGCCACATGACCCCGCTGCCTTTCGCCCCATCATCAACCCTACGAAGCCGGTCCGTGCAGTCGTGCACCACATCCCCATCTCTCTGTAGCCTCCTGGTTCCATTTCCGTCTGGCTGATCATCAAGAAAGCGGTGATACCAGAAAGGGGAAACGGGAGAATCAACCAGGCAACAGCGACTAGTGGGATACACCAGGGAAGCCATTGGAGGAGTGCACACAAGAATCTCGGCCCGGTGAGAGCGAGAGGGGGATAAGGAGACAAGGGCCTCCAACTGCCGCTGCTGCTATTTCTTTTTCTTCCTCTTTGGATCCCCTGACTCCCTCACTCACTGGGATGCTATCTTGTCAGAGCGGCACAGGCTCTTGTGTTCTTGTTGTCGCCCTTGTCTCCGCCCCAGGCAAGCCGTAGTGGGGTTTCTGCAGCAGAGAGAGAGAAGCAAGCACAGAGCCCGAGCTCGGCCGGGAGAGGATACCGGGATGTGGTGGTCAATGCGGGCATCCCCATTGCAGCTTCTCGCCTCCTCCGCCTTCTTCTTCTTCTTCCTGCTGCCGCTGCTGTGCTGCCCGTTGGCGGCCAATGGAGGGACCACGCCACCCGTGGCTTCTTCTCGGCGGCTGCAGCCACTGCCGTCGGCGACCTCGGCTCCTCCAACTTTGGCGCCGCTGTGCCTCCGGCAGCTGCCCCGCCTGCTCCCCTCGGTAAGTTGGAAGCCGGCAGTGCCGCTGGATCAAAGTCTTTTCTTGCCCCTGGATTTTCAATGTGTTCTTGCGGCGTTGTTCCTGTGTTCTTGATTCTGGCCCTCTGCTGTCGCATTTGCTCCCCTGTGGGTCGTCTCTTGCCGAATGTCAAATTTGGGGGAACTTTCTTTTGGGTTGTCCTTTCAGAAATTTCTGTGCAGATTTGGTGGGGAAGCCATTTTGGTTACATCTTGGAACCATCTCTCTTCAAAGTTTGAACAATGCATTCGTGGATTTCAGTGCGAGCTTAGCTGAGCACATAGCTCTTTCTTTCGGAATGCATTTTGAGGAACAATTGCTAGTGGTGCATTTTGGGGTCATAAATTTCACAAAATCTGAGGGGAAGCAATTCATGGATCCTGCTAAGATCGTTGCATGAAACATGACAAAATAGTTGCTTCTTTTGGAGCTATGCTGAAAAACTTGGGTTTGGGTTTGCTCCAATTTGTACTCAAACAGCTTCATTGGAAAAGGTTGATATTTGCAAAAACTCAGTTAAGCACCATCAGTGCATAACCCCAACCCTCCATTTGCTGTCTTGCAGTGGTCGAAGAGGAGGGGAGGCACCATCATTTACGCAGGGAGCTTATCATCGCCATCGTCCTCGCGTCCGTCGCCGGCGTGACGATCGTCCTCGCCGCCCTTTACGCCGGCATCGTGTGGCAGCGATATCGCCGAGCCCCGGATGATTTCAAGGACACCCAGAGCACTGGTCTTGACCTTTCTCTTGCTCCGTGCCAATAGGATCTTGCAGTCCTTATTGAACTTTTAATTTGTTCCGCTGTCCATGTAAGTTACGCAGCTCCTGATCTGTGAGTACTTGCATCGTGCAGATACTGCGAGGATTGCATTGGTGCCCATGTTGAACAGGTTCAACTCATTCAAGGGCCTCGTGGCGATGATGGAGTACACCTCATTGGAGAAAGCGACGGGGAATTTCAGCGAGAGCAATGTGCTCGGAGTCGGCGGGTTCGGGTGTGTGTACAAGGCCAATTTTGCTGGAGGGTTTGTCGCTGCCGTGAAGAGGTTGGGGTGCGAGGGTCAGAAGTACGAGAAGGAATTTGAGGTGATGGTTGTGTGTGGTATTGGTTGTTCTCACATCCTTGTTCTTGATCAGTATGTGGTCTTGCTTGCTGAATATGCTTTGGTGGTGGTTGAATTTGGCAGAATGAGCTAGATTTGCTTCAGAGGATTCGGCATTCAAATATAGTGTCCCTTGTGGGCTTCTGCATCCATGAGGAGAATCGCTTCATCGTTTACGAGCTAATGGAGAGTGGGTCACTGGAAACACAGCTTCATGGTAGTATCAACATCCATACCGGTTTTGTCACGTAATCATGTCGGTTAGATAAGTAAGAAGTATACATGAGCTATCTCTTTGGTTGCATAGGCTCATCACATGGATCAGCTCTAAGTTGGCACATCCGGATGAAGATAGCTCTTGACACAGCAAGGTTCCCCATCTTGTGCTTTGCTTCACCTTTCATGACTAATTACCAGATTAGATGCTTATGATGGGTTATTCTAAAATGCATATGTAAACTAAACTTGACCAGGGGATTAGAGTATCTCCATGAGCACTGCAATCCACCAATCATCCATAGGGATCTGAAGTCATCTAACATACTTTTAGATTCAGATTTCAATGCCAAGGTATGACTACATATTTTAATCTGGTCAACTAAAATAGTACTATTGACCATAACTTATACACATAATGAAAAAGAAGAACAGTCCATTGATCCTTTGTTGCTTTGCAGATCTCGGATTTCGGCCTTGCAGTGTCAAGTGGAAATCGCAGCAAAGGTAATCTGAAGCTTTCCGGAACTTTGGGCTATGTTGCTCCTGAGTACCTATTAGATGGTATGTCCTCCTTTTTCTCTTCTTATGCTTCACCTGCAATCTAGTTTCTACACTAAACGATATTGACGATGATGATGTCCTATTCTTATTACGTGCAACTGTGTTCAATACAGGGAAGTTGACCGAGAAGAGCGATGTATATGCGTTCGGAGTAGTACTTCTTGAGCTTTTGTTGGGAAGGAGGCCAATTGAGAAGATGGCACCATCTCAATGCCAATCAATTGTTACATGGGTACACATTATTCTGATATGCATCATTCCAAAAATTAGCCACAATCGGTCCATTTTAACAGTCGAGCAGTTCACTGTCGTCATGGATAGATTACTTCTGTTTTACACTGCTTGAATCCAGGCAATTTGCACTCTCCCAGTCCATTAGCATCTGACATATTTTAGGTGAAATGCAGGCCATGCCTCAGCTAATTGACAGATCAAAGCTCCCAACCATAATTGACCCCGTGATCAAGAACACGATGGACCTGAAGCACTTGTATCAAGTACTACTCACTATTAAAATTAGCTCATAATTGCTTCTTTCATTTGCACCTGCCTTCTTAACTAACTATGAATTGGTGTTATTTACCTTTCAGGTTGCTGCAGTGGCTGTGCTCTGTGTGCAGCCAGAACCAAGTTACAGGCCACTAATCACAGATGTGCTGCACTCTCTGATTCCCCTGGTGCCCGTGGAGCTCGGAGGGACACTGAGGATCACCACGGAATCGCCTCGCGTATCGCAACCTCGTTCTCCCTGCTGAGAAAAGAAACAAAAGGGCAGATATGGTCGGAACACGGTGCTACAGTGGGCTCACACCATCAAAATGTTTCAGATAACTTGTGATGTTGAGTGCAGATTATTGTTTCTCGCTCCAGTTGCCTTCCTTGATGCTTTTCCGAGGATGTGTTCGCCAGCCTTGTGACCTACATATACTTACTGGTTGGATTGATCGGGTTTGCGGAAGGGGATCGCACATCTGATTGTCTTGCTGTACAAAGAGTTCATCTGTATTTTCCCCCATTTCTTTTCTTTTTCTTTGGCTCTGAAAACTGCTGTATAGATCAAAGATTTCCATACAATGAAAGAAATACTTGCCCCAGTCAGTGTGTGTGGCGCTGCATCCTGTGATTTGTAGAAGCATCTAATCCATATGCTTGTTTTCATACTCTGAGCTCAGTTGCGTTTCAAGAATGAATCATGAGGTCAGTTGCGTGTCCCAGGAAATTCTTGTTACCTTTGTCCATACTCCTGTGTGTACTTTTGTATGGAGTAGTAAGTACTAACGTATCATCAACTACTGTAATTTGCAACGAATGCTTCTTGCAGTTTGATATATCTACTTGCAGCAGTACTGTCTCTGGGTTAACTTCCAGTTTATTTGTGCAATTTAGATGCAAGACTACCGGCTGAGACAGAGATTTGTCAAAACTTCTTTCTGTTGGTTGGCACTTAGCCGGTATTGGACAGATCATGATTGTTAATTTATGGGTGATGGCTGCTAGTGACAGACTGCACTAGCCATGTGAACAGTAATATAACATCTGGAGAACCTCAAAAGGTTTCCTTAACCAAAGTCAACATTGCAAGGTTAATTGAGTTGTAGGAAACGACGGCAACCGACCATGTGTTTATTAGGTAGGAAATTAAGATCATATCATACGGTTTGCTCTCTCATAGACTCATAGCTAGGCTGCAAGAAAGAGGGGCAGTGCCATGCCATGCATGCAGCAACTTCTGTGCAATGACATTGGGGGCATGCATGTCTGGTTATATGTGGATAGATTCTCAATTTCTCATTATGTGGCTGGAGAATCACACATCCATACTAGCTTTAGCAAGTGGCAGTAGAATAATGTATCATTGTTGCTGTGTTCTTAAGCTGAATGTGCAACGATACTATACTACACTAGTCCCCTCAGGTCTTTCACTGGAGTATATCAATCAGTCTACCTGAAAGGTGAGTGGGTGTGGTACATGCTAGGTTCCATAAAGTTGAGCTTTTATTTGACGGCTAATTTAGCTCTGTACTATTCTCACTTAACCTCCATGCTAACAATGTGCTTGTGCGATAGAAAGGAGTATTTCCAAAATGGAAGGCGCCATGCTGCATGCGTGTTTTTCGTTGTATCACTTTTGTCTTGGTGGCAGCCGGGTCTTTAAAATCGATTGCACATAGAAAGAAGTCTTTGAAATGGTTGGGTGATCATGGGTATCCATCCCACTAGTACCTTTAGTTCTCCATTTCTTTTCTTTTTTTCATTCAACAGACCCAAGTGCCAAAATCAAATGGTAATATTAGTTGCTCGCTTAGCTGTCATAACAAATTAAGACAAAGTGTTACAAAACTGAGGATCAAATGAAATAAAATAACCTTCTTGAAACAAATCAAGAGTATAGGGAAAGCAAAATTTTGGACCAAGTGGAACTCAATTTACCACATGAGGAACAAATCGCGTATACATGCTGGAAAAATGATGAATTCAAGTGGAACAAAAAGTTAGTGTCCACCAATAAAAAATGGATCAAAGGAAGAAAAATTTCGCGTGGTAGAAAAAATCACGACTACAAAGGAAATGTAATTGTAGACAAGCGAAACCAAAAAATGTGTGCCAGTGAAACAAATTGTGATTAGAAAGGACACTAGTAGGAAATAGCCTACTAATCGCGTGCCATTTTTGTGTGTGCCACTAGTATGCTGCCACTGATAATCGGTATTAGTGTCGTGCCACCCTCGCACCACTAGTAACGCAAATACTAGTGGCGTACCACCCACACGTTGCGGTATGGTACTCTTGCCCGTATGCTCGATTGTTTTTGTTATTGTTTGGATTTTGTTGTTGCTTACTTACGCGATTTACTGCATGACCGCAAGGGGCATGGCTATATTGATGTGTAGCATCCGCATGTGGTAGTTCTAAAACTACAACATTAGTTGCTAGGTATCATTTCATGTGTGCTATTGCGGCATTGCTTATATAATTATTTCATATGCATCCACATCTTGTTTCCTAAGCCATATCATTAGTTGCCCACTATTATTTCCCCGGGCGTGTTTTTGTCTCACTTGTTGTATAGTTATGTTCTTGTGAATTTTAGTTCTTTCTATTTTGCAACAATAACTCATTGATGTTATTCTCCAAGCACTCGCCTAGACCAAGCAAAGCACTCATAGATCCACCAAACTTACCCAGTTGACGTCAAGCAAGGTTGAAGTCTCATGTTTAGCTCGGTAATTATCACAAATTACTTGTCATGTCACTAGTTATAACCTATATGCATGATACCTTCTGTCCAGTGGTGATACTTAAAACCTTGCCATAACAATTCTACACAAGTGTCACCTTGTTTGTGAAAACGAATATCTAAAAATGGTTAAGTCATGCATTAAATCATGGGCTAAATTTATTTTCAGTTTGCTTGAATCTAACACCTTATCATTTATGCAATCCTTTGGTAAACATATATGTCTCATGCAGGCTGCCCTACTATTTTATAAATTCAGCTGCTTGCGTCCTTCCTAACCAACTGACTTGGTTTTAAACGTGATACCTAAATGGAGAAGATGAACAATAGAGTAGAACAACAAGAACTGCAACAACTGGCTTCTGGTGTGTTAGCCACGTTGATCACAATCGCGGTTGCAAGAGTAGGCACTATATTGAGCATGTACGACGCGAGCTACCATAAGTCCATGCTTAGTTTAGGTCTTTCCCTTTTTATGATGGACTTGGTGACGATTTTACTCCCGATGTGCTTCCTTCAACTGTTTGTTTGTCGAAAACTAAGACAAGATTTATACATGTTACATGATTGCTATATTGATCCATATTGTAGTGCTGCTATTGAAATTCCCCATAATGGATGGTACATGATTTAAAACAATGCCAAATTTTGTCTTGGGGTCTAACATCTTTCATAATGTAGTGTTGTTCATTCAACTTTAACTTGAGTCTATCATTTCACATTAAAAAATCTCACCTTCTATTGAGATCCAACTTTTACATGTTTCATAAAGAAACTTATTTTGGTTTCATGATATTATCTGATCTCACACATAATACATGATGGTTTGCATGGTTCATTGTTGTAACTTTTTCCACACTATTTTCAAAACGCAGTTAAAACTAAGAAGGCTTCCTTATAAGGGACGATCCAAAAATCTTCCAAGATACCCTCCAAGATCAGTGTTGAAGCAATCGATCTGCTTAGTAGTCCACCCAAAACAATCCCTACAGGTGATAAATATCTCAATGTTCTACTGAATGAGGAAAAAAAAGTGTGGTTGCTCTTTGACCTGTAACTGGAATGTTGAGGAAGAGCATATAAGAGTCAATCAGATCCATTGAAAAATATAGACGTGATATTGATGAAGTCAAGAAAATTATCATGAAGTCTTGTGTTAGCTCGTAGGACTCACACCTTGTAAATTACCTATTGTAATCTAGATTCTGGCATACAACTTTCTGTGCAAAATGTGTTGTGCTTGGTGAACGCAAATGTAATTTTAATTGGTCCTTTTAACATTATATAATAATAATTTTATGTTTCCATAATTAATTTTCGTAATCCACCTGCCTGATATCCCTGCGTCGCTAGTAAAAAATCGCTAATTAGGGGGCCATCTAATAGGCTTTCAAAATGGGCCTAAACAGAAAAGCAAACAAGGCCAATATGTACGACGAGCCTCACACAAATGGGCCTGATGGGCCAAAAAGGGCTAGAGTGATCGCGTGTGCCACCTGGATGAGCTTTGATGGGTCGTCCTTATCGTGGTATTGTCACGGCAGATGTTAACAGGGGGTAATCTGATGTTCAGGAGTTGGTCTAGCTCTACGGGGAAGAAGATGTTTTTTACCCAGGTTCAGGTCCCCTCGATGGAGAATCCCTACGTCCTGCTATAAATCTCTATATGATAACATATTACATGGTGCGCCAATGGCGATGGTCGCCGGAGTTTAGATGACTCCGGCGTGGGAGCTCTATCTCCTAAGCTATCTCTATTTTGTCTATCTTATTCGGCTTATCTCTCTATGACCTAGGAGCCTGCTTATATAGATGGCCAGGTCTCCTGGTCGTACAAGGTAAAAACTGGGTTATATCCAAACTCGGAGTCCTAATCTAGGTCCTTCGTGAATCTCCAAATCTTGAATCTCCAACTTGTACAAGGACTCCAGGTCTTCCAGAATCTTCCTTCTATGGCCTTTTCCGAGACCCCTCCCAGTCCCAGGTTATCCTGAAACCGGGTCTGACTCCTGGCCGGGTCTGCCTCTAGTCGGGTCTGACTCCTGGCCGGGTCTTCTCTTGGCCGGGTCTTCTCTTGGCCTCGCTGGCCCAAGTGTAACCCAGCCCATGTGAAGTGCGAGGTAACCTAGCCCAGGCCTCCTGCCTGGCGGGTTACGCTTTACTCTTCATGGGCATATCGGGTTATGGTTCCCCCAACAGTCCTGTCGAAACTTAATGGGTTTTTCGATGGACTGGCTTGTCCCACGTTACTAGGCTCTGATGGGTCGGCTTGTTTCATATTAATGATTTTTTTGTTGTGCTAGTTTGCCTAATCTTAGTGGGATTCTAATGGGCTAGCCATCTTGAACCTATCAGGTTCGTGGTAGAAGAATTTCCACATCAGACATAAAAACATACTTGCATGGGCATACAAATAATTCTACTTGGCGCCATGTCACCTATCTAAGCAGATCAATGGTTGGCACCATCTTAGGAGTTGTGTTGACCTTGCCAAGTAGATATCTCCATTAAGAAAATCCATTAAGAAAATAAATGCCCCCCCCCCCCCCCCCCCCCCCCCACCCCACCACACACACAAGTTTCGGTCCACGGCAACGCCATGATGGAGATATTGATTCCAGTAGACTTTAGTTGAGCCACCCGGTCTTCCAGGTAACATTTACTTCCAGTATCATATAGGAAGACCTAGGTTACGCCCATGGTGGCATGGAAGACCACCCACTCCGAAGGAACTTGGAGACATAACTGGCCACTGGGTAGTGGCAAGCTAGGTGGCAGTGACTTCCCACCTTGTTGTCCATGGGCTCCTCACTAGGGATTGCATGTGTTACACGAAAATCTATGTTAATAGGCTTCATAGCTTTCCGTAGAGGGGAGAATCATATAATATATTGAGGTGAAGTAATAGTGAGAAAAGAGGCCACCATGCCATTTACGCCGCTGCAGGAGCCGTACATGCATTGGACATGGGAGGTCGCTCTATTTAACTGTTTGTCACAGTTGACACCTTCTACAAAGGTAATCACCCCGTCTCCGTTCAGAGTACTAAGGGTGTGTTTGGTAGGTTGTATCACCCAGGCACAACTTTCTCAGTCCATACATGCTGAAGTGGGACGGGTTGGGATGAGATTTTTTCTATGTTTGGTGTCCCGTATGACCTGGGCCAGGTTAGGATGAGATGCTGTTTGGTTGCCCGGTTCCACCTAGCCATGCTGAGAGTAGTGTCCAGTAACAGAAATTACAAACAGGTCCTAAATCTTACACAAAAGACCTCAAATAAAAATAAAAAAGCAATCAGGTCCGCAAAAATTCCCAATCCTAACATCTCCGGCGCCTGGGGTCGTCGCCAGCGGCTGGGCTCGCCTCCGCGGCGGCGGCGGTTGCCCGGCGCGGCGTGCCGCGCCTCCGCGGCGACGTGTTGTCCTCCGGCGCGGCGCGTGGAGGCGGCGGCCCGTTTCCTTCCGCCGCGGGGTGGGGCGCGGGGGGCGGCGGCGGCCGTCGTCTGTGCCGGCAGGAGGAGGAGAGCAGGCGGCGCCGGCGTCGACCGTGCCGCGGCAGGAGGAGGCGGCGCCGGCGTCGAGTGAGGCCGCCGCGCGGGCCGCCCGTCGGGTTCCCGTCCGCTCCTCTCCTCTCCTCTCTGTCCGGGGGGGCAAGTGAACAGTGCTTCGAGCGGGATGGTTAGCCGCGTCGCGGGATCGTGCGGTAACAATGTTCTGCGGATATGAGGCCAGCCTAGACGAGCAGAGAAGCTCGATTCCCACTTCCCAACCCGGCACTGCCCGGAGGCCTTTTTGGTATGAAGCTGGCACTGCCCACGCGACCCGACCCGGGCTACCAAACAACAAATAAGCAGCTCAGCCAGGTTGCGGTGGGAATGTGTGAGTTCGCCCGACCTACCAAACACACCCTAAGAGTCAAACACTAACCGGCCTCTCAAGTTTAGCAATGTGTGGCTCAAGAAATAAATGGTAACGGTTGTGGACTTGTGGCCAAGGAGAAGCCAAGCTGTAGGGGAGCTTGAATAGGTTGGAGCCTCTCGAGCATGAGGCAGACAAGGGCTTGGAGCCCTTGCCCTGAAAGTCTCCTAACTGTGCACGTCCCGCAATGGAAGGTACATCTAGGGTTCCCCGTGTTGCCGCTAGGCTAAGGTAAGCTGTGAGACAAAGACATTCTAGTCTGCGGGGAACAAGACGTCATACGCATCATGCCACAGTGACGTTTGTTTGGCACCGAGGCCTACATCAATTAGGAACCTAGGGCCAACACATAGGCTAGGGATACAAGATGACCACACGGGTCCCAATGGACGAAGGGACACTATAGTATCATCTATTATGCATAATATACTATCGTATATCTTTCTTTTTTTTTTGAACAAGGGGGAGGGACCCCGAAGGATCCCGACTGCATTATTCGGTGGGCTTACAAATTACATCAAGGACCAGAAAATAATAGAAAATTACAACCAAGCCCTTGGCTTTTACAAAAAGGACCCTAACTAGACAAATGGAAAGACAATCAGGTCCTTCTCCACCGAGCAAGAAGAGCAGCTCAACACGGCGGCCGTCGGCGCCGTCGCCGAGGACGGAACCACTTGGAAACAGCGTGACGTTGGGCGCCGCCATGGAACTGGAAAGGGGCCTCCGCAATGGCTCGCCGGCCTGGAGGTTGAAGGCGCCATGGTGCATGCAGCACCACGGCTCAGAGCAGCCCCATAGGCTAGAGATAATGACGGCGCAAATTCGCCGCCGTTGATGAACTCTGAAAATTGCAGCAAGAACTCCCCAAGAAGCCGCAGATCGAGAACTCCAATCTTCTTCCCCGCTACCTCCGCGCCATAGAAGACCAGTAGCTTCCGATCCAGGAGCTCCCAAACAAAACGAACAATTATTTGTGCAGCAGCGGTTGATACCTGTCGTAGAAAGGCTCCACCATGGAGCTGCATCTAGCGGCAAGCTCTCCCACTCCAGCGGCGTGTCCGCCTCACCGCCAGGATAGCTGCTGCGCACCGACAGCCTCGCGCCTCTCTTCTCTTCCCCCTCGCCACCGAGGCCGGCCAGGAGAAGAAGAGCGGCCCACAGAAATCGGATGCCAAAGCGCTTATTGAAGAAGGCTGCTGACGATTCGCGCCCACCTTTCCTCCACCTTGGAAGCTTGAGGAAGCGCAGATCGACGGCGAGCTCGACGCCGCGCCCGAGCGTCGAAGGTGCAGACCTTCGGGGAAGGAGAGACAGCATACAGCCAAACGCCACGAAGGGCAAAGCAAATCCTAAACTACGAGCTACTCTACTGCTGTACAAGGCGGGCCGGCACCCTATTCCATCTCTGCACCAGCCAGCGCGAGCGTCGGCGGCGAGAGCGGCCGGATCTGGGCAAGAGCAGCGCCTGACTCTCAAGTGAGAGAAGAGAGGAGACGGCGGAGAAGTTGAGTCCCATCGTATATCTAAAAAAAGGTTGAATTTTGGGATAAAGTCCACACCACAAATTAACAATGTATAGCATGTTAGGAACAAACCAATCTCATTGGTAGCAATGAATTTAGCTAGGTTTCTAGTATATATCTTTGACTTACATACTACATATTGTTCGGAAATCTACGTTAACTAGACATTCATGTTTAATCTCATTCTCATGCATGGCTTTTTATTTCAGAAACTTGTAGGAGCACTGGTATATGTTCGGAAAGCCATTTTTATATTTGTTGATGATTACTCTAAGCAATTCTCTTAAGGCTAGTCATAGTGGGGAGTAACTTAGACTAGTAACATATGCATGTTACAAGTCTACGTTACTAGCTCTTTAGTGTGTGGTAACATATATGTGGTGTCATGCAACCCTTTATTTATGAGGTTGTAGACTCATATTATGTTGGGATGTGTGATGTTATGGTAACATAGCTAGTTATTCTATTTGTATCTCTTTTTTTTAATTCCATGCCACATCATCATTTTTGCCTATGTGGCACTTATGTTACTATCTATGTTAGTCCCACTATGGGTAATCTAAACTAACTATTTTTCTATTTTTGCTTCCTCTTCTCCCTCCCCCATTCACTTCGTACGTAACTTCATATTTTAATAAAAAATAGAGTGGGAAACTCTCCACTGTTTCGCCTGAAAACAGTTTAAGCAATGCTATTTTAGGACCAAGTATAGAGCATGCAGCATGTGAACTTACTATTAAACTCGCCATAATTACAAGACACATTTGACCAAAGAGGCTGGTAAAGAATCAAGCCAACTATTTACTTTATACTATAGAAGTTTCTACGAATATGTTTACCAAATCATGCACTAGAAACCACTATTACGACATTTGGTAGACCAAATATTATGGAGATATATACCATCATATTTAAGGATAATAATATATATACACAAACACATGCGCCCGTCCAAACATAGACACACACTGCTGCGCGTGAGGGCGCGTGTATATAGACAAAGAGAGACCGGTATACTCCAAAGTTAAATTCATTACAAATGTAGAACAAATAATAATAATATTTTTTGAAAGGAATGTGGTAGGAGAATCCCCTACAACAAATTTTGTATGTTTGAAATAATAAGAACCAAAATCTACGTCTATGAGGACTTATACCTGAATGGCTGGGTTGTACATCCACTTACCTAACCAAGTGATTTAGTCTCACTTATTATATAATTATACAATTAATATTTGGAATTTTTTAGTATACCCACTAGGTAATAAATAATAATACCCTTTAAATTGTAGCATGATAACGATTAGTTATTTAAAAATAAAAAAAATTAGTATAACTTAAATCCTATGTCTCCATCATGCCCTATGCCTTACTCGGCGCAGCAAAGGATCCCCCATCATATTTAAGGATAATAATATATACAGAGACGAGTGCGCATGCACAAAAATAGACACATATGGGCGTGTGTCGCGTGTACATAGACTACATAGACAAAGAGAGACAGGTATACTCCGAAGTTTATTAATGCAAGGAGAAACTTCCGCTACAAGATTGTTTTTTGAATTGAGCCCAACACAAGTGTATCTTGAAGTTAAATTCATTATAAATGTAGAACAAATAATGTTATTATTTTTTGAAAGGAATAAGTTAGGGGAATCCCCTACAACGACTTTTGTATTTTTGAAATAATATGAACCCAACCTATGTCCGTGATGGCATGGGGAAACTTTTACACCTCCAATGCATGCAACTGATGCTCCCCAGCATGCCTGACCATCCCCTTGTGGCGTTCATGATGCATCAATTTCATATAATTTTGCTTGATGTTTTTCATGTTGTTACATTGAAAGTTTGGCAATATTTTGAGCTAACTTGCACCTTTTATGCTCATGATAAACTCAAACTCATTTTTTGATAAACTTTTCATAATCATAAGTTTTTAGTAGGAATTTACTATTATTTCTGGTCTTTTGCAAGTGTTTAGGTATATGGGAATTATGAAGAAATCATGAGGAAATGAGCTCATTTGGATTCAACTTGAAGGGTCATAACCATCAGATGCAAGCCATATGGAGTATTTTGCAAATGTTATGTTTCCACAAGGACAAACTGAATAGCCAACAACCCGAGATGGTGCTCCTCGTCTATGAGTCAAAGAACACCTCAATAGGAATTCACAAGAGGAAATAGCATCCAGTACTTAGTTTATAAGAACTTCAACGACCAATTGTACGACCATGGATGGTTGCACCAGTGATCGTAAGTCGTACCGACCTTTTTCGGGTCTGCCTCATCAAACCAAGCATATTTCATGAAGGGTCCACCCACCTATTTGATAAAAATGATCCAGAAACCCCGATCCGATCTGCTGAAGGTTGTAAGGAGAGGGAAACCCTAGCCAGCGCATCCATCTGATACGAAGTCATCCATCCATCTCCATTTCACAATAGTCGCCTTCATATACATCATCAGCTAAGCCCAGCCTCCAAGCCATTTCAAAATCATCTCCAACCTTGAAGGAAGGACGGAGAGGAAGATACCAAAGGAGCCACCACCCTCGGGACGCCGCCGCCGCCACGCCGTTGCTGCTATCACCACCATCGTTGCTGCTCCTTCTTCATTCTCCATCTTGATCGTCTAATTGTGTTGTAACATGGGTTGAACCCTCTTTTAATGATATGATTATTGCAGTAATTGTTGTTACGGAAGTGATTATCTAGTTACTCTATGCATGTTATATATTTAGGCGTTCTATTCATGTTATTATTTAAGTGTTTGGGAGAATTTTTTAAAATGTTATTTTCTTGATAGAAATTAGGAATCTATTGCACGATTTGAATCAAATTGGAATGTATAGCACTGTGGCCCGAGCAGGGTCAAAAACTTGTATTCAGTCTGGGTAGGGCCGAAAGGATGGTTTCGGCCTGTGTAGGGCCGAAAACTGAAGGGAATCGTAGGCAGAAAACAAAAAAATTCCTAACAACGATAACCAAAATAGCCAGGATCTATTACTATGCAGATATAAAGTAACAGAGGGAACGGTATACATACCCTTGTAGACCGTAAGCGTCGACGATCAAAAGATCTGTTTCGATGACGACGCGTGATGAAGATGGGCGGCGAAGACGATGGCGTCGCCAACCTCAAGGTCATGTAGAGGAAGAAGACGTACTTCCAGTGCCACACGTGTAGCACCTCGTAGCTCTACACATGTACGGAGTTGACGACGACCTCCGAGCTCCAGATCCAGCGAAGCAGCGGAAGCGGAAGAGTTGGACCCAGCAGCACGGTGGTGTGCGTATGGTGGAGAAGCTTCTCTCCTCGTACGCAGCTCCAGAAACGGAACCACACTCAATGTAGGAGAGAAGGAGAATGAGGGATGAATTTCAAGGCAAGGGTGCACCCCTATATAAAGGAGGAGGAGGGCTGCCCACCCCGCTGGCTAAGCCATGTGGGACTATTCCCACATGGTGCGCCGGCCCTGGTGGGCCCCATTCGGCCCAGCCAGGCCGGCTGGCACTCCCTCCCCTTTGTCCTTTTGGGGTTTTCCGCTAATGGGCCCTTAAGGCCCAATTAGGTGTAAATGCCTTTAAAATTCGAATTTAATTAAATAAAAAATATACTTAATCATTAATTACACTAATTAATACTCTCTCCATTCCTGAATGTAAGGTGTATAGTTTTCTGCACGGAAATTAAGATATAGGTATTTGGCATGCGGTGGACTGATTTTCTTCTTTAAAAAATCGGGAGATATGAGTTCCTAATAGACACATATTGAAAACAATACACCCTATAAATTAGGATTCATTTTTGGATGGGTAAATTGTCCATAAATCGCATTATACCATATATTTTGGAATTTTTCTGAAAAAACTATACACCTTACATCAAGGAATGGAGGGAGTATTAAATACATATTATATAATTTATTCGAGCTCCGAAACTTACTCCGTTGCCCTCCGATCATCATCGGACATGTCCCGGAACACTTCCGGTGTTCTCCTAAAGTTTCTCCTAATATCCAATCGGTAACATCCCAAAATTATTAATCAGTATTATTATTCAAAAAATGAGGGCGAACAAAAACTTTTGTTAAAATTATATGTGTTGATTGCATATTGTTGCTTGTGATAATTACTTCTTGCTAATTGTGTGTTGCTTGGTCTAAATGACCATTTATGTAAAACTTTTAATTCGGTACTGTAATGGATGTAAACTTTGGTATTCAGTTCGGATTATGTGCAATGACAGACTGATCACGGGATCATTGTGTTAAGCATAATCGGGTATTTCGGACGGCTAGTCCGGGGTCCCCACACAATCTTTATAAAACCGTCGCCTACCCTAAGTGTGCCACCCTACGGTTCAGGATCACTCCAGACATGATCGAGACACGTTCTCCGATCAATGACTATCAATGGTGGCTGGATAACCGTGATAGTCCTTGTGCGTCCACGAATGTCTTTTTATCGTTTGAACCTTAGACGTCCAGTTTCAACCTTTTGCCTGACGATACTTAGATTGTCCGAGACTCGTTCTCCGGTATCACGATTACTGAGCTTGATCTCTCCGAGTGGGCCCAGAGTATCTATCCTGCTATGTGGATTGGCAAATCCCGCTCTTGATCACTCGCCTCTCCCACTTCCTTCGGATACCCGAAAGGGACACATTTATTGTCACGCTAGATAAGACATGACGTTTGATGCAATCAAAGCACCTTCCAGAAGCAGCGATTAGATATGATCTCACAGTCAAAGGTATGAACACTACGTTTCTATACATCTTGGGTGTGTGTCCATCACATCATTCTCCTAATGACATGACTCCATTGTCAATTGTGTAAATGTCCATGATCAGGAAACCTTGATCATCTGTTGCCCAATGGACTAGTTAAGAGGCTACTAGGGACCCGGTTGTTTATATACCACATGTGTATTAATGTTTTCGCTTAATACAATTATAGCATGGTACAAAACTTATTATGAACAATTGAGATATGACAAATAAAATATCTTTATTAATTGCCTCTAAGGCATATCTCCTTCAGTCTCCCACTTGTACTAGAGTACAATTTAATCTAGTTTACAACTTGGTAAAAGCTTAACACCTATAGCAATATGGTGCATGCTTGTCTCGTGGAAGAGGAATTCAGTCAACAAATCTCCCACATTGAGATCTCTATGTGTTTTGCAACACTTCTATGTCACCTAGTTTGACATCATCCCGTATCTTATGATAACGGTGAAATATATGTTTGTCGATGAAGTGAAACTCGAAACTTCGCGTAGCATGGGCCTTAAAAGTCTAAGAGATCTATTAAGGGAAACCACACATGCTCAGTAAAACCGCTCAGTCCAATCACACTTGCTACTTATGAAATAGCCAGATATTCCTATACCTATGTAGATTATGCGACAGTGCATTCATATGCGACTTCGCAAGCTAACCATGTCTTTCTTCAAAACAAAGGACTTCTCCTATATGAGATTTCTAGTCGTATGGGTCAGTGTCATAACTCGCATCATCGTAACCCCTTTTACGACAAGTTGTCTTTTCACACTTACCCTATACCAGAAAACATATCTTCAGTTCTCTTTAGACACTGAAGGTTATACTTAATGTTTGTTCATTGATCCAGGGATTACTCTAGAACCCGTTCTTCAACCAAGAACTTGGGTCACACCAAGTCGAGCTTTCAGTATGATAGAATCTATGGCTAAGGCATAGAGGATGTCGAACATCCTTTTCTTTCATTAGCTATCGCTGAAACGCCAAGATAAACTTGATATTTTACCTAGTCATACAAGCAAGAACCTTTTCTTCGCTTGTTCTATTCTGAAATATTTCAGAATCTTAACCTAAGAAAATATTCTGACCTAATGTTATTAAGCCCCTTTTGATCTATAGAAATTATAGACCTGATGCCTAATACTCTCAACTTCATTCATAGAAGATTTAATCACTTAAATAATCATTTATACTTTACTAGAGGATCTGTATCATTCTCAATATGTCATTACATATAAAGTTTGGAATAACACTTAGAACCCACTTAAACACACCATCCGTATATAAGACCAGAGCATTCCTTTTAGCTCTCACTCAAATATGCCATTCACACATATAAGATCAAGAAAGCTACTTAGCTCCCACTCACTTCTTTGTAAATGCAGGTTTCTTCAACCATTTTGGATGACTCCAAAATCCTTTGATCACATTATCAAAGTGAAGATTCCAGCTCCGATATGCTTGCTTCAGCCCATGAATGGTCAGCTGAAGTTTGCATACGTGTCCAGCATCCTTAGGATCAACAAAACCTACTTTTTGTACCAATTACAACTCTTTCTTAATGTTGCCATTAGGGAATACGGTTTCTTTGTCCATCCATCAATTTCTTAATTGAAAATAATTGCTAGAACAATCCTAAACAGACTTAGGCATCGCCACTTGAGACAAAATCTCGTTGTGGTCAACTTTTGAATTTGTCAAAACTGTTTTGTGACAAATCGATCCTTATAGACGGTTGCCTTTCCGTCAGCGTCTATCTTGTCATAAAATTCCATTTACTCTCAACGGCGTGAAGCCCATCAAGAAGATTTACCCAAGTCTTTACTTGGTAATCATACATGGATTTTATCTCGGATTATATATGGCTCATAGCCATTTCTCGGACTTAGGTCCACCATTGCTTCTTTGTAGTTCGTAGGTATTTTCATGTTCCATTAACATGGCATTTCATAACAAGATAGTCATAGACATAGTGCGGAAACCATTCTCGTATGCCTACGATCTTAGTACGAGCTTATAGCGTCATGATCATTATCATTAGCTTTCTTTCATCTGTGGAGGACGATATCGGAACAATTTCCGGTATCGGAACAATTTCCGTTGCGTCACTCTGATGTCTGGAGAGGAAGTTCTTTAACTCCATCTTGCTCTACTTTCTTTCCCACTTATATCTTCGGACAAGAAACTATTTCTTGAGTAAGGTATATTCCGGCAACAATTTTACCCCTTTTGTCGTGAGACACGTACCCAACTAATTCTGTAGGTACACTACAAAGATTTATCCATTTTAGGTTTGATCGTATCGAAACACTAAAATACCAAAACGACAATTTAGGCTAAAATCCATGCCATAACTCATATGGTATTGCCTCCACGGATTTAGATGGTTTCTCTATTATCTAACGTGAATGTTTTGTTTCCACCACATCACTTCAATGATCACAATAATTTGATAAGAGATTTTATTTACCACACACTATCCAATAGAGTGTGATTACGACGTCCTAACACACCATAACATTGTGGTGTTCCATGCGGCGTAATTTGTGGAACTCTTCTCACAAGTTTTCTAATGATATGCCAAACTTATAACTCAAAACTTGTTTCCTTGATCAGTTATTGTAGAAAAATGTTGTTCTTATTAAGTTTATTTTCCTACTTCACTCTGAACTTGTTTGATCTTTATCAAACTTTTCAGACCAGCATTTCTGTGAGATCATGGCTCAGGGCTCAATAGGATTGATAGGATACTCATGTCAACAAGTTGCAACTTCTTTTCCGGAAGCTCATCTGGAAGGAATTTCGAGGTTAAGCGTGCTTGGCCCGGAGCACTCCAAGGATGGGTGACCGACCGGGAACTGGTTCCCGGGTGCGCACGAGTGAGGACAAAGTGTGCAGAAAAGACTAGTGTTGATCTGTGGGGCCAGTCTGGAGATCCTAGAGAGCTGCCAGGGGTGACAGGCCTGGCCCGGGGGTGGCCGGGGTGTTACAATTTGGTATCAGAGCCGACCCTCGCGGCAACACGGGCGTGTGCGGGTCAGGGGCGCGGACATGTGGAGCATGTGCCGGCACTGGGCGCACAGACGTGTACCAAGAGGAGAAGTTCCTGGACTGGGGGCTGACCGACGAGGGCGTCGGTCTTCTAAGGGGGGAAGGATGTGAGATCCTGGCTCAGGGCTCAATAGGATTGATAGGATACTCATGTCAACAAGTTGCAACTTCTTTTCCGGAAGCTCATCTGGAAGGAACTCCGAGATTAAGCGTGCTTGGCCCGGAGCACTCCAAGGATGGGTGACCGACCGTGAACTGGTTCCCGGGTGCGCACGAGTGAGGACAAAGTGTGCAGAAAAGACTAGTGTTGATCTGTGGGGCCAGTCTGGAGATCCTAGAGAGCTGCCAGGGGTGACAGGCCTGGCCCGGGGGTGTCCGGGGTGTTACAATTTCTTTAAGTGGATATATCTAATCAAATCATTGGTGAAGTTTACAAAATAATGATTTCCACTACACGTTAACGTACTTCATTGATCCACACACATCATTATGTATGATTATCAATAAGTTAAATGCCCGTTTCCAGAAAATGGTGTCTTAGTTATTTTGCAAGTGTCAAAAGATCAAAATCTAAGGACTTGGAGGTCCATCTGAATGGAGCTTCTTAATGCATATAACATTGATATTAATTAAAACGTTAGTGCCACAATAATGTGGAGTCATTATTAAGTTTATATCCTTTGGCATTAATGTTATAAATGTGGGAGCTACTACCATCTGGATTCATATAAGAACACTCCATTCATAATCGAGGGCGTGGGATTACCTCGTCACCGGGGATGCAGACTTTCCCCTCATCTGCCGGCAGCAGCCCGTCGTTCCTCAAGGTCTTGAGTTGTCGCTTGGTCACCAGTGTCTTCGTCCACGCGCCATGAACCTTCTTCGGGGCACCAGTGGTAGAGGCACCGGCGATGCCTTTCTCACTCCCCGCGGTGGCGGGAGCAACCTTCTTCCCCGCAGCGGTGGCCGCATCGCCTTTCCCCATGGCGGCGCAGGCAGCAAGCGTGGAGTGCGGGGGCGGCAGTACGGATGGCGCAAGGAAGAAGAAGATGGGCTGAGCAGTGGCTGCGAGAATGAGGAATAACCATTTTCACCGCCGAAGTCCATCTGTTTATACAGAGCGATGGGCAGAATCGTGACCGTCCACGCCGCGCTGCGAACAGCGGCGTCATCTTGGCCCTACACGTGGCGCGCGAAAACACAACCGTCGCCAGCCACGCCGCCCACTACGCGCGCAAGTCGAGGGGCGTGTGAAACAATCCCGAATTCAGTGCATCGTGCGGTCAAATCAGGCTGAGGCGTCGCCGCTCTGGTCAACACTAACATTGCTCCAGGGCGGTCACATCCCATCAAATTCCATTAGCACGCTAACGACATCATGGCTGACGTCAAGATTCGCATTACAAAAACACACGCCAAGCCAAGGCGGCAATACCTTCAAAGGAACAGGTCGCATATCTACTCTCTTCACTTTACTCCCATCGGGAGCGCACTCGACCTTGCTGACGATTGAAGACAACATCACTATCAAGAAGAGGTACAACAAAGCGCCACAGCGCACCCGACAAATACCTCGGGGTCAACAAAATAGTAAGTCTCTCAAAGGAGCCGACTTCCTTGGCTATGCGCCCAAACTTGGAGACATTTACCTCCTTAATTCCCAGGTTGCATCCGATGCAGTACCACTTGGAAGCCGTATCCTGAGATACGAAGGTAAGACCCACCGATCCGTCGACTAGGGCCAGGGCCCGCACCAGCTGTGTCACCCCTGTTATTATCCGTGTCGACGACATGATGAAAAATCCTGACGGACGCGTTGGGTACTCTTTATACATGCTGGAAGCTTCACTCTGTAAGACCACCGCAGCCGGAGTCGAGTTTTCCTCGCACTTCCAGGTTCAAGTCAGGGGACTTGAATTTTGATGTCGCTAGTAAGGCGTTTTCCCTGAAGCAATTAGCCAGCCCCGATCCGTCGAGTGCATTGGGCCTACTTTGCAAGAAATCCCCAAACAAGTATAACAGGGTGAGGGCCGATGTACTTCCGGCCCGTCCTCAAAATAGGTACCCGAAGAAATTGTCGACTGAGAAGTCCCTACCCGATTCCTTGAATCGCCTAGGCACTTGGGGGCTACTGACGTGGACATGACTCTCGGATATCAGTTATGAGTATATCTGGTACCGCCGATGGGACAGTCCAAAAGGCCGCATGATAGAAGCCAGGAGCAAAGGCCCAAGTCCGAAGCTCATGGGCCAAAGAGTGCGCCCCAAGGAAGTAAAGTTCATGTCGGTTAGGGTTTTGCTTCGCCTGTAAACCTAGGTCGGACGTGATCTCGAGACCCAGCCTCCTATATAAAGGATGGGAGGGCCACCGGCTTGGGGACGCTTTTCATCCATACACCGAACCTCTGGCTAGATCACATCTGGCCAGAACCTCCATTGTAACACCTCCAAGATCAATAACCAGGCAAGCAGAAAGTAGGGCATTACCCTCCGGGGTCCTGAACCTGGGTAAAACCTCTTGCTTGTCCGCTGACGGAAACACCAACGCCCATCTTCTCCTCCCTTAACGAAACCCTAGGTCCATAACCATGAGATTTGCCGTGGTACCCCCACGTCAGCTGCCGTTTTTTGGTCACCGGAGGAGCTCCGGTGACGAGCTCCAGCGGCGGACCACGACGGCCTGGCAAACCAGCAAGCAAGCGAGAGGGCAAAAGGGTCTTGGAGGACCAGTAGATCACCCTGACGCTGTGGGTGTTGAATTCGTGATTGCTTTTTTTTCTCTCGTTGCATGGTTGAACCCGCCTAATTTGGGCGCTGTGGATGATACAGATGGTGCTGCAGTTTCAAATGTTCCTCTGATATGCAGTTTCAAATGTTGTTGTTCAATTAGCTGCAGTTTCAAGTGTTTTTCATATTTTTTTATTAGTTGAAATCTCTTGGATGTTTGTGTAGACATAGAATTTATGTTATTTTATATTGGCTGTTATGTCCTATTACCACCCCTTGCTGAACTGTGGAGAGGGTTAACAGAGTTACTTCATGATATGTAGGTTTGATCCATACTTCTACCAGCCAATTATTAATGGGCTAGGAGAAAACGATCAGCCTGGACTGCATTGGTGCTAAGTATGTATAAGTTCTCGTCTTTCTGTAACTTTTTGTGTGTGTTAATTTCTTCTCAAAATTCCAGTTGATTTGAGTATGTCTGTGTGCTAAGTTTCATCCACACACTTCCATAGTTCCATGTATGTTTCCGATCTCCCACGGGCATGTGTATCGTAGTGAAGAGTATTCTCTTTATCAGCTTTGGCTCAGTCATAATTGATAATCCTCAGATGTATTTAGTCCCTGGTTAAGACTGATTTATTATTTGTCAATTGTCATCCATTGATGACCCACAAGTATAGAGGATCGCAACAGTCTTCGAGGGAAGTAAAACCCAAATTTATTGATTCGACACAAGGGGAGCCAAAGAATATTTATAAGCCTTAACAGATGAATTGTCAGTTCAGCTGCACCTGGAAATAGACTTGCTCGACACAGTTTATCAGTAGCAACAGTTTTATAGCAGTAGCAGTAGTGAAATAATAGCAGCAGTAAAATAAAAGCAGCAGTAATAATTGTAGTAGACAGCAGGATTAAAATACTGTAGGCATAGTGATGGATGAACGGGCGTTGCATGGATAAGATAATTCATATAATAGTCAAGCGTAGGGCATTTGCAGATAGATAATAATAAAGTATCCAGGTAATAATCAATCATAGGCATGTGTTCCGTATTTAGTCGTACGTGCTCGCAACGAGAAACTTGCACAACATCTTCTGTCCTACCAGCCCGTTTGCAGCGGGGCCTCAAGGGAAATTACTGTTAATTAAGGTGCTCCTTTTAATAAAGCACCGGAGCAAAGCATTAACACTCCGTGAACACATGTGATCCTCACATTACAGCCATCCCCTCCGGTTATCCCAATTGTTGTCACTTTGGGGCCTCGGGTTCCGGACAATTATATGTGTAAACAACTTGCAGATATGATCTAAAACAATAATTATCCTCATGATTCAATAACATGTTCAGATCTGAAATCATGGCACTCGGGCCCTAAGTGTCAAGCATTAAGCATAACAAGTTGCAACAATGACATAAAGTACTAACAACGAATACTAGTCACCATGCCCTAACAATCTGATATCTATTACATGAACAATCTCATCCAATCCCTACCATCCCCTTCAGCCTACAGCGGGGATTACTCACACATGGATGGGGGAATCATGGATGGATGATGGAGAGGCGTCGGTGATGATGATGGCGATGATCTCCTCCAATTCCCCGTCCCGGCAGGGTGCCAGAACGGAGTTTCTGATCCCCGAAATTGGGTTTTCGGTGGCGGCGGAGCTCTGGAGTGTTTCTGGAAAAAGCGTCGATCCTTCTCGGGTTTTTAGGTCAAGGGGATTAAGTAGTCGAAAGGGGGACGCGAGGTGGTGACCGAGGCGGCCACACCACCCCCCGGCGCGGCCCAGCCTCTGCCGCGCGGGCCCATGGTGTGGGGCCCATGTGGCCCGCCTCCGTCTCGTCTTCTGGCTCCGTGTGTCTTCTGGAAAAATAGGAACTCCAGGATATTTTTCGGGAATTTTCCCGAAACTTGACTTTCTGCACAAAAACAAGACACCAGGACAATTCTGCTGAAAACAGCGTTAGTCCGTGTTAGTTGCATTCAAAACACACAAATTAGAGGTAAAACAACAGCAAAAGTGTTCGGGAAAGTAGATACGTTTTGGACGTATCAACTCCCCCCAAGCTTAGCTTATTGCTTGTCCTCAAGCAATTCAGTTAACAACTGAGTGCGATAAAAGATACTTTTACGAACACATTTGCTTCATATGATGTAAATATTCTCACTATATGATCAAGTACTTAGGCAATTCATAATAAGGGAATGTAGATAATGCCACCTAGTAGCTATGTGAACTATGAAAAGATACCAACACACTAAGAATAAATAACATGAAATAAGTCTATCTGTAGGATTGCAATGTTCATAATAAGATATGATAAATTGGTATCTCGCTTGCCTTTATTTGTAGAGCAAAAAATAAATGGCAAGGCACCTCTGAAGTTCAAGTGAAGACTGTAACGGACCTATTTTTAGAGTTTTCAAAAAAAAACTTTTATCTAAAAATGAGGACTAGAAAATTTTGTTTAATTTATTAAAACTTAACTCGACTTTTCATAAACATGAAGCTTTAAAATGAATTTATCATCAACTTGAATAAATCTTTTATTTTATTTTCCGTTCATGTTAGATCGTATTTTCTTGGCTTCAGCTCATTAAAATATCCTCTTTTGAATTTGATTTTTGTTTTCATAAATTCGTTTCGTTTTTTTTGGAGCTTTATAACATTTTCTAGATTTTCCTAAAATGGAAAATCTATTTCCTCTATCTCTTATTTCGTTCTATTTAAAATCCTAATTGGATTTAATCCTCCAGCTATTCACACGTAAATACCTCTTGGGCTGTAGCCATGCACATATACGCCAGTACTTAACAGTACTTTATCGGTTGATTTATTTCTTTCCTCTCTATTTCATCACGTCCTTCTCTCTCTAAAATCCCATAGGGCACATGCACGTACATACCCTTTGGTTTGGCTCCTCTTAACTAGTACATGAACCGATCGATCCTTTCCTAATCTCCTTTCTTTTCTTTCCTTGGCCTGTTTTTGCTACACCCAATAATGGATCTCTCTCTTCTTATTCTTTTCTTTTCTGGCATTGACCAAACCAAAGCCGAGACAAACCCAGCTAGCGAGCCCTGCTCGTTCTCTCACGCACGCACGGGACAAAGTCGCCAGCACCGCGTTGCTTCCTTCTCTTCCTTGGACACACGCACACAGCAAAACAAAAACGGCAGCCAGTCCTGAAACTGCCGCATCAAATTCCTTTTACTCGGCCATTCATTTCCCAGTCTGTCCGCCTCACAAGAACGTCGCACTGCTTCCTCTTCGTGCACGCATCCGTGCGAAACGCCCAGTACACAAAGCTTTGCTCTGCCGCCTTGCCCCTGCCTATCTAGAGCGTCCAGTAGATCATCTTGCTCTCATTTCCATCTATCGCTGCCACCACAAACCTTATCCAATCTGGTGGAGCTTCGATCCAGACCGCGGTTGGACATGGCCGCGTTCCCGGCGACTCCGTCTACCCAAGGCCGAACTGCTGCACCAACAAGGCCATGACGAAGAGGAGAACCCATCCAGGTGACCAGAAGATCGAGCCGTTGATCGCAGCCGACGAATTCTGCAACTCCTTCAGTTCTGTTCATCAACTTCGTCGGACGAGTTCGTCGCGCATGGTGAGAATCAGATCGATTCCTTTGCATAGTAATCTCGTATCATGTATCCATGCGTCCTAGACATCCTTTTGCAGCGTATCAATGCCAACGTCCATGCCAACTTTTAACCATGTCATCCAATGTCGGCATGAGTGTGCCATCTTCACTTTGAGCACAAATCCATGATATCTTTTCTCGTCAGTTTGTGTAAATCAACTTTAGGAGTCCATAGCAGGAGACGGATCTTCAATCCGACCACCTGAGGAGAAACGCCGTTGGTGCTAATTCGTCCAAGACACACATCGTCCTGGCATATCATGTTCTGTTGATCTTTAGCCTTCAGCCACAACATGTCAAAGTGTTTAGTTGACCCTAGAAACCATATAGTGGAACTATTTATATCTAGCGGGTAGAATTTAAGTTAGGCTTTTATATTTTAATTTAGGTCAAGTTCAAATGTTATTTGAATTGTGTGCTTGATATTGTGTATGATTTATTTTGCTTAGATGTATCACATGTTTAGAAGTTCTCTGTAACTTCTGTGCATATTTGGTGACATGTTTAGATAGTCGCTTGTATTTAAATAGTATTCTATGGTTTATTATTATAAATAGTATTTGCTTGGCACTAGCATGATTACGATGATGTCTTGAAATAATATATTTGTGTGATGTGTTGATCCATGTTTAATCCTTTATTCATGCTCTAGGCACCTTATCATGCTATTGCAAGTGTGTTGTTTGTCTAAGCTATCATGCATGCTTAGCTATTTTTGTATCTTGTGTAGCTTGTGTAACATATGAAGCTTAGTTATGTTATTCGTGCAGCGTATCTTTGTGCTGACATTTTTATGTTACTGTCATGTATGTGTGTTGATTATATATATGTTAATCTCATTTCATGTCATGTTCATTGATTGCTCCTTTGTGTTATCTACATATAGTGGTTTGTGTTAATATTCCATGATATATATTGCTTTATGTTCATGTATGGCAGCATAGCTTTACCCATTGACTAGACAATATTATGCTTTTAGTGGTTGTTTAGTTCTAGATGTATATCGTGTCTCATACATGTATGTTATCTTATTTGTGTGTTACTTGTTGTAGTAGATCATCCCATGATTATGATAGTTTGTATTTTATGGTAGTGGCGCATGATAATATCATATCTTCGTAGTCTATGTTTTCTCTTACTAGATAGTAGAATGGCATGAGATGATTTGTAGTATGTACTTGTATGATTTGTTCTCTCATGTTGGTAATGTTATGTTTGCCCGTTATTGGTACCATGTTATAGTATCTCTCAAATGTTTAGTCTTGTATCTCCTTTGTGTTTAGTCATATTGCTATACTTTGTTTGCTATATGCTTGTAATGATATTTTGGTTAGTATATAATGTGCTTAGTACTTTACAGTTGTAATGGTATTCTTGTTATGGAAGGTGTATTTGAGTTGTTCACGTATATTTAACATATCCGAGTTTGATATTGCTATGGCATGATTCATACTGTTTAGATGTTGTTACACCTTGTTTAGCTCTTAGCTTATTATCGATGAAGTATAGCTATGGTAGTATTTATTTGTTGTTATGTTAACCTTATCTGTTGTGGCCGGTGTATAGCTAGACTGTTCGCTAGTATTAATGTGTGTTTCTACTGTATCAACTTTAGCAATTGCTATCGTTTTATATACGATGACGATGTTTATCTTAGCTCTTGTATTGCTTATATGCTTGTGTTATCATGGTAGATAATCCTAATTGTTGTTTATATCACTAGTATGATAAGTGTTGTTTGATGATTACAAAATAGTATGATATGATTTGTTGCTATGTCTTGTTTACATGTTTGCTAGTTATCTAGTTTTTCTATAGTTTAGATGTTATTGAGTTTACTGGGTTACACGGGTATGACCAACTATGTTATAATTAACTCCTATATATGTCTGGTTTGTAGAAACGGTTAGACATAGTAAGACCAGTCCATATATCTTATCACAACATTCTAGTCTGATAATCTATCCACATATCTAATCCTAGCTTTTTATCTTGATAATCTATCCTAACATCCTATCCATGCCATTTGATTCATATCTGAGTTGCCACAACTCACTTTCACAATTCCATCAAGTTGTCCTATCCTATTCTTCAATTACTACTCCATTCTCATTTGTATTTCATTTGGATTTGGTAACTACTGTTTTGGTATTTATTTTGTTGCCATTTGCTATCGTTACGACGAGTAGGGAGTGACGTGGTTGGACGTGGATATGATCAACTTATTGAAGAACTTGGATATAATCAGCTTATTGAAGAATGTGGATATAATCAGCTTACTAAAGAAGAAGATGATTCATCAAAAAAGGCATGCCCCCCTCTCATGTTTTTATCCTATGTTTTTAAAAGGGGCATTATTTATTGTTTTAAAATTATGCATGCTATTTTCAATTTACTGGTGTGTCGATTGACACACCAGCCTGATCCGCTTGTCGCCTTATATACTTGATACCCTGAGTAGAAATTATATAGTAATCCTGTAGAGTAGAAATGCTTAGCCATGCTTAATATCCAGTAGGATATCTTTATCTTGCCTCTTTGGAGGAATTGGTTGACCCTTGGGTCACAAACATCTTTCTGAACTTGATGAGCTCGTTGAGCTTGGCTGATAAGCCGTTGTTGCTTCCTCTACTCTACCTTCTACTCTGGGTGAAACTTACCATCTAAACATTGGCGCGGGCGACTGCTGGATCAACTGATGAAGGAGCGATTGGCTGCCCTTCACAAGCTGAAGGGGGCAATCCGTCGTCCGTGCCGCATAAGGGCCTAATAAGTCTTGGATTTAAAGATTGTGACCACCGTACAACCACATGCTAATGGGCTCTGGCTGGGTCAAGTAAGTTAGTCAGCCTTTGGTGTCGATGTCGCCGTACCGCAGATGGGGTGTCTGCCTACGGGAGAACCTTCGGCACAGATGGGGGGACCGGTTTGGGGACGTACTCAGTTCCGGCGCCATACCCGGTGGGCATGTCACATCTTTGGGGGATCTAGCTAAAAGACCTTGTCACGAATTCTCTATTGCTATGCTAGCGACGGCTGGTTGCAATTTGGCGAGTTTGTGACGTGTGGTGAAAGTGTACCACCTCTGCAGAGTGTAAAACTATTCGAATAGCCGTGTCCACGGTCATGGACGACACATGAATCTTTCTTGACATACAGGAACCCTGTTTTGCTACTTCCCTCTACCCCTATTCTGGAATCTTATGGAGAACGTGAGGTGTCGAGGACACTCACAATGATGAGAAACATTACACTGAATACAAAACCTGTTTTCATCTAAAATCGTTTTTATCAAAACTACTACATATGGTATTGCAAACAAAATTAGCTTTTATGCAAAAGAATCATATAGCCTTTCTTTGAAGCCACATGTAGCTATTATAGGTTTTGCATGAGGGGGCACGCTGAGTACATTATTATGTACTCATCGCATTGCTTTTGTTGATTATTCAGATCGCTACGAAGAAGAAGAAGACTACGACTACTACGACGATGCTTAAGAGTGAGGCCTCGTGGACTACATCGACTGCCTGTGGCTAGATGGAGTCACTTCGCATTTATATTTCCGCTGAGCTTTCTGATTGTAACAAATGTCACAAGACATTTCGCTATTGCTATTCAAACTATGTAATTGTACTTTTTGTACGTTCTGCAATGGTATCATTTCGCTGTGTTGTCAACATTGATCTTGGGATTGACATGATTACACAGGAGGTCTGGAAGTGTAATTCCGGTCCTCACAAAGACTAGAAGTAAAAATATCAAAGATAAGAGCATCAAAGTTATACCACAGTTAACCGTATTCTGGGACAAGCACATTACACTAAGAATGACAGTTATGCTCTCGAGAAGGTGCTCAAAGAAAGGATGGTGACTCAACATAAAAATATAAGATTGGCCCTTCGCAGAGGGAAGCAGGGATTTAACATGTGCTAGAGCTTTTTATTTATAAAACAGAGGTAAAAATTGTTTTGGGAGGTGGTTGTTCCTGTCAACGAATCAGAAAATGGAAAGTACAATATGACCCCTGCCAACCAGACTTTTAAGAGCGGCTCCCATGAAGGACGTTATTTCTACCAGCAAGGCAGATCATCCCTCTTTTCTCTTTTGTTTACACATGCAGATATTTCACTGGTATCATTGCTTGTCTGATAAATCAGGGCAAAAATGTGAAGAGAATTAAGCGGTTAAAGTTGTAATTAATTGGGACTGGGCACCCCATTTGCCAGCTCTTTTTGCAAAATTAATGGATAAGCGGATGTATATGCCGCTAGTCCGGTGGTAAAGTCTGTTTGACAAGTGACATAAAGACATCCACCCCGTCCTCATGAGCTAAAAACAGTGTCACAAAATGAGAAGTGTTTTGAAGGTTTTAAAGGTAGCACATGAAAATTTACTTGGAATGGTTCGAAATACCATGCATAGGAATTTTTGGTGGACTCTTTGGAATAACTTGGTTTTTAAGGATTTGGAAGCACGAGCAGCATTCCCGCTCAGTACAAGTGAAGGCTAGCAATAGACTGGGAAGCGACAATCAAGAGAGCAATAACCGTCATAATCATGCTTGCGACAGAATAAAATTAACGAGGCATAAAAGTGATACTAGAACTCTGAGGCAAAATAAATCATCAAGGCTTAATTGACTTTTTGTTTTTCAGTCAGCATGCGTGAGCATGTGCCAAGTCAATTCAAGTGAATCATTCAGAGGAGGATACCACCATGTCATACCCTTTTATGAATAGAACAATGCAAGCAAATATCTATATGACATGTTATATACTATTAGTGAATTGGAACTGATCATATGAAAACATGAACTACTAAGCATCCATTAAATAACATTGCCCCTCATACGAATCAGCTAAGCATGTCCACATGAGCGAGTATATGTACAAAAATGAAAACAAATAGAGTTCATACCAGCCTCTCACCACAACTCGAGTTGTCATAAATCGTCATTATTGCTTTTCACTTGTGTGGCTTGAATGATATGAAATGATAACCAAGCTCCAATGGAGTCACGGAAGACTGTTGAACTCTGCAACAACTATACAAAACCGAAGAAGAACAACAAATATTTTTGGGTTTTCGATTTGAAACGAACAAAGAAAGGAACAAACAAATAAAGCAAAATCTTTTTGGATTTTTGAATACTAAACCGAAGCTAAAAGATAAAGCAAACCAGTACTAAAAGTACACAAGAGGTAAACAAAGAGAAATAACAGAAATATTTTTGGTCTTTTTGGGTTTTGGAAAATAAAATCAAAACAAGAAACAACAACGAAAAAGAAAGAAACTGAAACATGGATATACAAAGTACCGACCGAATATGATATAAAGTGAGTGAGATGTCGGTGTACCTCCCCCCAAGCTTAGGCTTTTGGCCTAAGTGGAGATCAATCATCGGCGTGGGTGTACGCTCCACCCCGGTGAATCATCCCTAGCATGATCGTAATCAGGCTCCCGTGAAGAAGAAGGGGCAGAAGTCCCATAATCAAAGTGCTGGTACGGGAAGCCCGCGATGTCGGAAGGCTGAGTGAAACCCCATCGGGCTCCTCTCCATCATCCTCTGGGCGAGGGCCATGCTCCTCTAAGTATGCCTCAAGATCATCCTCAGATAATGACCACCTTTCCCTGGCATCAAGGTTAAACAAAAGAGGTGCAGGCAAACAAACTAATCGTTCGGACTTAATTAATCTCCACCTGCGTTTCTGGAAAAAGGTTATTTCGTAGACTAAGTTATTCAAGGTAGCCCAGTTAGAAACAAATTTATGACTTATCATGGAATTAATATCAAGCCTTTCTATAGGAAACTGAATGTCTAAATGATGCGGCCCTACACCATGCATAGCTAATAAACGAGAAGCAATAAGACCTCCACAGATTCCCCCTTTCTCGCGGTTAGCTGAAAGACGGAAAGCTATCAAAGCACCTAGATTATAAGTCCTATCACACCTCAAAGCAGCTGAAATGAAAGCCAAATCATAAACAGATAATTTGCTTGCAGTTTTCCTAGCTAGAACACACTTGCCAATGTAATAGGCAAAATATCGAATAGATGGGAGTTGAATGCTTCGAATTTTACCACTCTCCTCTTCTAAACTTCTCCCTTGGCAGATTTCCTTATACAGGTCCATTAGAGGCTTAGGTTGCCCTCTAATCTTCTCGCGCGATCCCCAATGCGGTACCTTAATAGCTGTGCAAAAATCATCAAAGGGCAAATCCACAGCTATATTGTAGATGTTATAGTGAACCATGGGGTTAGGTGAAGACCAACTGAATCTAAAGTTTTGCACTACCGACATAGTCAGTTTTGCATATTGATATGGTTCATCAACAACAAAATCTTCCAACCCTGCATTAGAGATTAGAGTGTTGAAATCTTGCAAGATTCCTGCAGCAGTCATGAAGTTAGAGCATGGATAGATTGAGGGGAACACGGCATCTTCGCGGTTGACCCCCATGACTTCATGCACCTCCAATTCATTGTAATCAAGTTGATGTTCATTCATCCTTCTTTTCTGAAATTTTAAACAAACCTCATAAAACATGATTTTGGAGCAACTAAATCAAAGAAACTACTATAGAACTTGTAAGAGGGCTACACATGCATCAAAACTAATTAATCTAAGCATAGAACAAGCATGCAAACACACTTAACATGTCACCTACAGTACCAAAATACTCAAGACATACACAACTAAACAAAATTCTACTTGGATAAACGGAGGAGTCACATACCGGAGAGCAAATGGTCCAAATCTCAGCAACAAAGATGGGCTGAGCAAGGAGATCGAAAAACTCGAGCAAGAGCAGCAAGAACACGGGTTTGAACAATGGTGGAGTGTTTGGTCGGGAGAGAGAAAGAAATGAGAGGAAGATGGGTGAGTGGAGGGCCAGGTGGGACCCACACCATGCCACGGCGCGGCCACACCCCTGCCGCGCGGTGGGGTGGTGTGGAGGCATGGTGGGTCCCCCTGGTCAGCCCAGGCACTCCCACATTCCTCTTTAAAAACTAAGATTTATGGTATAATTTTCAGAAATTTTTGAAAACTTTCATTTTGCACATTTTCTGGTATTTAAATAATAAACTTAGAGCAGAAATAAATTTTATAAAGACCAATTTCAACTAAAACTTTGCAAGTTCAGTAACACAACAGTAGGTAAAACAAGGTTGAGAAATAAAATGTTGTTTAGTGCTTCTATGCATTTAAAACATATTTGTTAACAAGGTTGATCAAGTCTTGTCACCAAATAAATTTTATATGACATAAAAGAATTAAACCACATGAGACAATCATGTTACCTTAAATTGTATAGCAATAGATCCAATCATAATACTTTGAAATCCTTCTTGAGGTTCATAAATAGGGCAATCAATACTTCCCACTTTGATAGTTCTAAGATTGGCTATTGTATTTACTCCATATATCTTGTCCGCTTTTTGGGAAAATAAACAGTATGCTCTTTGTCATTAACATTGAAGGTTACTTTTCCTTTGTTGCAATCAATAACAGCCCCTGCAGTGTTAAGAAAAGGTCTCCCAAGAATAATAGACATATTATCATCTTCAGGCATTTCCAACACAACAAAGTCAGTTAATATTAAACAATTATTAGCCACTTGAACAGGAACATCCTCACATATGCCAACAGGAACAGCAGTAGATTTATCAGCCATTTGCAAAGATATATCAGTTGGTATCAATTTTTCTAAATAGAGTCTCTTATAAAGAGAGAAAGGCATAACACTAACTCCTGCTCCTAAATCACATAGAGCAGTTCTAACATAATTATTCTTAATAGAGCATGGGATAGTTGGTATACCTGGATCTCCAAGTTTCTTTGGAACCTTACCATTGAAAGAGTAATTAGCAAGCATAGTAGAAATTTCCTCATTAGGAATTTTCCTTTTGTTAGAGACAATATCTTTCATATATTTTGAATAAGGAGGCAATTTAATAGCATCAGTCAAAGGAATTTGCAAAAACAAGGGTTTCATCCATTCACAAAATTTATTATAGTGTTCCTCTTCCTTTGATTTATGTTTCTTATTAGGAAAAGGCATTTGCTTTTGCACCCAAGGTTCTCTCTCATTACCATGCTTTTAGCAATGAAATCTTCTTTAGTATACTTTTTATTCTTAGTATGCTTTTCAGGTTCATCTTCACTCTCCTCTTTATCAGAAGCATCATTTTTATCCTTATCATTGTTATGTTCATTACCACTTTCAGTTTCAGCATCAGAGATAGATATACTATTTGGATCATTAACATGCTCATTTTCTTTAATTGATTCAGGAGATTCTTCAACATGTTTATGTTTCTTCTTCTTCTTTTTCTTAGAAGGGTACTAGTTTCATTAGCTAGTTGAGAATCTTGCTCAATTCTTTTAGGATGTCCTTCAGGATACAAGGGATCCTGAGTAGAAGCACCACCTCTAGTTCCTACTCCATAAGCATGTTTTTCATTTTCTCTAGAAGCATTAACTAGCAGATCTTTTTGTACCTTAGTGAGTTGATCTATTTGAGTTTGAACCATATGGAAATGTTTAATAAGCATTTTAACATCATTAGAAGTTCTTTCCACAATATCATGCAATTACTAATAGCTCTAGAATTTTCCATCAGATGATTCTGCACTCTCATATTAAAGTTATCCTGCTTAACAATATAATTATCAAATTCATCTAAGCATTGATCAGGAGTTTTAGAATAAGGAATATCCTATCATCAAAATGTTGGAGAGAGTGTACCTCAACTTGATGGGTGAGGAATTGGCTTACATAATTCTTCTATTGGTGGTAGATTCTTCACATCTTCAGATTTAATACCCTTCTCTTTAAGAGATTTCTTGGCTTCTCTCATTTCTTCATCACTTAGTTCAAGAATTCCTCTCTTCTGGGTATGGGTCGGCTCAGGTATAGTCCAATCATCATGATTTTGGCTTATTTTATCCATTAATTCCTCAGCTTCATCTGGAGTTCTTTTCCTGAAAACACAACCAGCACAACTATCTAGGTATGTCCTAGATTCAACAGTTAGTCCATTATAGAATATATCAAGAAGTTCATTTTTAGCTAATTGATGTCCAGGCCGAGCTCTGAGTAAAGAACAAAACCTTGCCCAAGATTTAGGCAATTTCTCGGCTTCCAATTGTTTGAAATTAAAGATTCTCTGTAAAGCAGCATGTTGAGCACTAGCAGGAAAATATTTCTGGAAGAAAGCATTAACCAAATCCATAGGACTTTTAATGGATCCAGGAGATAAACTATTAAACCAAGTTTTAGCTTCATCTTTTAATGAGAAAGGAAATATTTTAGTAACGAAGTAACTGCGTTTCTTAATGTCATCAGAAAACACACTACTTAAAGTAGAAAGAGTGTTCATATGTTCTACACACTTTCATTTTCAGTTCCTCGAAAAGGTTCTTTCTCAACAATAGATATATGTGACAAGTCCATAGAGAAATCATAATCTTTATCTTTTATATCAATGGGAGATGTAGCAAACTTAGCATCAGGAGACAGTTTGTAATTAACAGCACGTCTTGCAAGAAGATTTTTAATAGCACTAGCATCTTTAGAAGCATTGCATTCTTCAATAAATTCATCATCAAGTTCAACATAAGTTTCCTCGAAATCATCACTAGTATGATCTCTTAATTCAGGTGAACTAACAGGTGTAATGGGACTTTCATTAGGTGTTTCAGCATTTTCAGTTTGTTTTGACTTAGCAATTGTAGCATCTAGAAAAGGACCTAATGAACCACTCTCATCAAGCACAGTAGAAGCATCATCAAAACTTTCAGAAGTATTTTCAGATTCAGCAGAAGTAGCAGCACGTGAAGCATGTGTATGTGGTGGTGTGACAAGTTGACTTATAACAGACGGTGAATCAAGAGCAGCAGAAGTGTTCAGAGTTGTACCTCTCCTTGTAGTGGATGGCAATATGCGAACCTCTCATCACGAGGTTTACCCATGATGAATAATTGCAGCGAACAATATCACTCTCAGGTGAGCTTATAAATAGAGCTATGCTCCCCGGCAACGGCGCCAGAAAATAGTCTTGATGACCCACAAGTATAGGGGATCGCAACAGTCTTCGAGGGAAGTAAAACCCAAATTTATTGATTCGACACAAGGGGAGCCAAAGAATATTTATAAGCCTTAACAGATGAATTGTCAGTTCAGCTGCACCTGGAAATAGACTTGCTCGACACAGTTTATCAGTAGCAACAGTTTTATAGCAGTAGCAGTAGTGAAATAATAGCAGCAGTAAAATAAAAGCAGCAGTAATAATTGTAGTAGACAGCAGGATTAAAATACTGTAGGCATAGGGATGGATGAACGGGCGTTGCATGGATAAGATAATTCATATAATAGTCAAGCGTAGGGCATTTGCAGATAGATAATAATAAAGTATCCAGGTAATAATCAATCATAGGCATGTGTTCCGTATTTAGTCGTACGTGCTCGCAATGAGAAACTTGCACAACATCTTCTGTCCTACCAGCCCGTTTGCAGCGGGGCCTCAAGGGAAACTACTGGTAATTAAGGTGCTCCTTTTAATAAAGCACCGGAGCAAAGCATTAACACTCCGTGAACACATGTGATCCTCACATTACAGCCATCCCCTCCGGTTATCCCAATTGTTGTCACTTTGGGGCCTCGGGTTCCGGACAATTATATGTGTAAACAACTTGCAGATATGATCTAAAACAATAATTATCCTCATGATTCAATAACATGTTCAGATCTGAAATCATGGCACTCGGGCCCTAAGTGTCAAGCATTAAGCATAACAAGTTGCAACAATGACATAAAGTACTAACAACGGATACTAGGCACCATGCCCTAACAATCTGATATATATTACATGAATGATCTCATCCAATCCCTACCATCCCCTTCAGCCTACAGCGGGGATTACTCACACATGGATGGGGGAATCATGGATGGTTGATGGAGAGGCGTCGGTGATGATGATGGCGATGATCTCCTCCAATTCCCCGTCCCGGCAGGGTGCCAGAACGGAGTTTCTGATCCCCGAAATAGGGTTTTCGGTGGCGGCGGAGCTCTGGAGTGTTTCTGGAAAAAGCGTCGATCCTCTCGGGTTTTTAGGTCAAGGGGATTAAGTAGTCGAAAGGGGGACGCGAGGTGGTGACCGAGGCGGCCACACCACCCCCGGCGCGGCCCACCTCTGCGCGCGGGCCCATGGTGGGGCCCCTGTGGCCCGCCTCCGTCTCGTCTTCTGGCTCGTGTGTCTTCTGGAAAAATAGGAACTCCAGGATATTTTTCGGGAATTTTCCGAAACTTGACTTTCTGCACAAAAACAAGACACCAGGGCAATTCTGCTGAAAACAACGTTAGTCCGTGTTAGTTGCATTCAAAACACACAAATTAGAGGTAAAACAACAACAAAAGTGTTCGGGAAAGTAGATACGTTTTGGACGTATCATCCATCTTCTCGCTATTTCTGTTAATTTTACACCAAGAACTAACATAGGGCAATGATAAGGTGTATGAACAGTTGCTTTCCTGAGAAAACATGGATATTGAACATGTCGTTTAGAAAACACCAAACTATGGTATAAAATGCACTAGAACAAATAAATGACTTAGTTTTGGCCTATATATTACCACATAGATAATTTGGAAAGGTTTATCTTGTTTCAGGGTTGGACAGAAGCCATACAAATTTGTATTGTCAATGTATACATTACGCCAATATCCATTCCCATGCTTAATGTTAAGTCTCTGTCTCTTGAAACATGATAATATTGATTCTTGTGAACCGTAATAGCGGCTTCTTGCTTGGCTATTTTATCTGTAGCAGGTAATTGATTAAAAAATGCTTCCTTCATCCAGGGAACTGTCCAAATATTTTGTGGTTTCTGGTACAGCTTCGGAACCATTATGTGGTGCTTGTGAGTCCATGTAAAAACCAGACGCGGTTCGTTTACTTACTTTAGATATGTGTTACATCATAGAACTAATTGCTTATGTAATTCGTCTTGCATAATGCTATAGTAATTTATTCTATCGGGGTTTGCACAGTTAATTTGACAAATTCTTTCAAATTTTTATTTGGTAAAGGAACCCGAAGAACTATTGGAGACAATCTCACAATCATTGATGTCTTCTGTTGACCGTGATTTCCTGAGTGGATGGGGGAGATTATGTCCTGACCGTGTAAGTTCCACATATGTCTCAAACTCTTTACATATTCTGACCGTGAATTTGTTCTTCGGTCATACGTGGGGTGTGCCTTGTTTCGACTGTTGCTTAGATGTACTCTGTCTGAGATTGTTGCGTAGATGCCCATAGGGAGTAGAAGTAAGAAGCTCTGTAGCTTGTTAAGTGTCTAGGACTGACTGAGATTGTTAGATTTCAAGTGTTAAATTTCAGTCCTTGAGAGGTGAGTCTGGTACTCTGATGTCGGCAGTACTAACCACCTTATGTTGTGGTTATGAATTTATGAACATTGCCCATCCTTGTTCTTGGTATTTCTTTTACCCTCCATGAGTCCTGAACCAAGCGGGACATCAGGTTTAGGAATAGCTGAGATTTTGGTGCCATCTCTACTTGAGGAGAATATGCCAAATATTTTACAGAATCTTTAGAACTCTAACCAGTGCAGTTTATTGGTGATGTTAATGAAAAGAAATACTGAGATAGTTTCCATTAGTGCAAGAGCCATTTTTGCAAAAAAAAGTTGCTGTCAATGGAAAATTTCATGCCGGTTCAGGAGGGTACTTATTTCAGGAATATTTATTTTGTTAATTTAAAGAAAGGAGTAGTTGTTGTTTACTGAATTCAGTGGATCATCTAGATCACCATTCATTTGGAGTATTTGGCATGTTCAGATATTTGAACATGCAGTTGGAGTAGTTGATTGACTAGTTGACTAGGGCACAGTAGAGTTTCACTTTTACATTAATGTTTTAGTGTAGACCATTAGACTGCACTAACTAATCGTATAATTTTACATTTGGATAGTGGAGAGCCAATTGTACTCCAGCGCAAGTTTTTATAAGTTGGTTTTGATTTTGATAATGCCTTGATGTGCAGTTTACACCAAATTATGTTAGTTACTACTTGAATGCTACTACCTCTAGTCTGAATTAGTTGTGTGAGTTATATACCACATTTGTGCTATACGAGTTGTCCGCCCGCGACAAGTAAAAGTTGTTGAAGGGTACTCAGAGCATCTCTAGCAGATAGAAAACCACGGAAACCGGAAAATTCTGGCGGCTTTACGGGCTCATGCCGTTTTTTGGGTCAGAACGGAGCCCGTAAATCCGCCCTGGCCTGTAAACCGTTTACGAGGCCTGAGAATCCCCGTGCCGAACCCAATTTATAGCGCACAGTCCACAACCCGTGTCTCGCCAGCACCGACGACGTCAAATCCACCAAGCGCTCCGTCGCCGCCGACGTCAAATCCGCCACCGCCGAGCACAGACCGCCATCGCCGCGCCTCGATGTGGCCAAAGAGGGAGACGTCGGAGCGCGGGAGTGGTTCGGGGCGTGACATCGACTGGTCCGACCTCTCTCACACGGCGAGGAAGAAGCATGTCACCTCCGACGCGGGGAGGAAGCGGGCGGCGCTCCCCTACACCAAGCATGGGGCGCCCGTGCCGCCGTCCCTCCTCGTCCGCGCGGTCGACGAGTTCAATCGGCCCCGAGGTACAACCAGGCGCGGAGAGGGGAGCTCATCGGGCGCAGGAGCTCCTCCGGTGCGCTGGTGCACAGGCCGAAGAGGTAGGCGTCGGAGGAGGAGGAGCTCGACGGCTACGACCTCGCCGCCTTCACCCCCTCCTTCGCGTGCCGGAGGACTTTGTCCGCGATAGCTCGCTGAACGCCGTCATGGTGGTCCTCTGCAAGCGGATGTCGCGGGAGGAGGAGGAGGAGGAGCTCGAGGCAAAGCGCTGCCTCGACGAGGAGCTCGACGACATCCTCCTCCGGTAGGGCGTCGCCGTGGAGCTCGCCCAAAAGGAGAGGGCGGAGGAGTGGCGTCGCGTCGCTGAGCTCGAGGCGGACATGTACGTCAACCTCGTCTCCTCGAAACAGGCTTTCGCCCCGCTTTATAAATAAAGCAACATGCCAAGCAAGTTCATACAAAGTTGCAAGTACCCGAAAAGAAGCTAGAAGAGTTTGTTGGGGCAACAGCACAAGTAAGCCCAACAACAAGATAAAAGAACTAGAAAAGCAAGGGGGTAGGGCAAGGTGGGAAGAACAAAAGAGCGCGGCCCTCCGGCGCTAGCTGCTAGATGAGGAGGAGAGGCGACGTGCGGTCACCAAAAGTCTGTCAAGCATGTCATCTAGCCGCCCCCTGTCTCGCTGTCTAGAAAGCGGGTGCCACTGCTGCAAGAAAGCCAGAAATTTAAACATGGAGTCAGAAGCACGTCAAAGAAACACCCGCTCTATCACCATCTTATTACGAATCATCCAAAGGGTCCAAGCCATCGCCGCGAACACCAACCAGAAGAGGCGTCGCCTCTCCCCGGTACGGTTCGCGTGGGTCTCCAGGAACTCGCCGAGGTCTGAGGCCTGCCAAGCAGGCCCAAGCGCCTCGTGGACGAAGTTCCATAGAAACCTGGCTGCAGGACAAGCGAACAGGATGTGGGTTCCCGTCTCGGGGATCCCACACATGGGGCAAAGACCATCCCCCGGACCATGTCGCTTACGGACCTCCACCCCCGAAGGAAGGCGGTCCCTAAGGAGCTGCCACACAAAGATTTTGATTTTTAGGGGAAGGGGGGCCTTCCACAGCGGGGAAGCCCAAGCTCTAACCGGACCACTGAAGAGACTCCGATAGGCCGTCTTTACGAGAAGGTCCCAGAAGGCGCCAGGTGCGATGACACAAGGTCTTGGCCCCCTGGCAGCGCCTCCGGGAGCGAACCCCGTAGCTCCGTCCAAGCTGTAGCCTCGGCAGGTCCAAATGTACGTCGGAACGAGATGTTCCAAACCCCATTATGTACTGCCGAGGCCACCAACAACATCGGGTCTGAACATATAGCAAAGAGAGATGGGAACCTATGCTGTAACGGGCTTTCACCAAGCCACGAGTCCAACAAAAAAAGGGTACCCTCTCCGTTACCGATGGAGAAGCGGGCACCCTTTCTAATCTCATGCTTAAGGGTTTGGATGGATCGCCAAAATTGGGATCCATCCCGGCGGTCACAAGCAAGGAGGGGGCGACCCTGCAGGTATTTTGCTTTGATCAGCTGCAGCCAAAGACCCCCCCCCCCTCCTCTCTAAGTATCCGCCACACCCACCGAAGCATGAGCGCGGTATTCATCTTACGAGACGCTAAAATACCTATGCCCCCCATGTCCTTGGGGGCGCAGACATCCGCCCATTTGACCATATGGTACTTCTCGCGCCCATTGGCCGCCTGCCAGAAAAAGCACGAGAGCTCCTTGTCAAATGCGCCATGCACACCTTCTGGGAATTCGTACACTCCCATCATGTACATAGGCAAGCTAGACACGCAGGAGTCAATAAGGACCGATTTGCTCCCCTTGGAGGTAAACCGCCCCTGCCAAGGTTCAGCCTTGGCTTTGACACGCCCAATAACCGGCTCGAGGTCCTTAATTTGGATCCAAGAGTCACTAAGCAGCATCCCTAGATAAGTAACCGGGAAGGAGGACAACTTTCAATTAAGATTGTCCGCTATCCGCTGTTGCTCCTCTAAGGGGTACCCCATGATCATGACTTCGCTCTTGTCGAAGTTAATCTTGAGGCCAGACATGGCCTCAAAGCAGAGGAGTAGGAACTTGAGATTAATAATGTCAAGTTCCGAGCCCTCCACCATGATCATGGTGTCATCCGCATACTGGAGGTGAGTGATCCCACCACCAGGAATAAAGTGTCCGACCACACCAGAAATGTGGCCGGCCGCCTTGGCTTTGTCCAAGACAGTCGCAAGGACGTCAACAGCAAGGTCAAAAAGAAGGGGGGAGATAGGGTCCCCTTGTCTCACCCCACACGAGGACTAAAATAGGGACCAATGTCCCCATTAATATTGATCGTCGTGTTGCCACTCATGACTATCTTCATAATCCAGCATATGAAGCGATCATCGAACCCTCGGCGCTCGAGGACCAGGCGAAGGAACGCCCAGTCCAAACGATCATAAGCCTTCTGGAAATCTAGCTTAAGGAAGACACCTTAAGGGTGTCTAACCTTAACTTCATGGACCACCTCATGAAGCGCTAGAATTCCGTCATGGATAAATCGTCCTTTAAGAAAGGCGAACTGATATGGGTGTGCGAGTCGCTCCACAACTGGGGCCAAGCGTGCAGCACACACTTTGGTAAGCAGTCTCTGGATGACGTTGATCACCGTAATCGGTCTAAACTGGCGTATCTCCGTGGCCCCTGCTACTTTAGGGATCAAGGTAATTACGCCAAAGTTGAGGCGAGACATAACCAATGTTCCAGTATAGAACTCCTGGAACATCGGCATAATCACCGCCTCAATACTCCCCCAAAATTTCTTGAAGAAGGAGACAGGAAGGCCATCTGGGCCCGGGGCCGAGTTGGCCTTCATCCCCATAATAGCCCGACTAACCTCCTCAGGGCTGAATGGGAGCGTAAGCTCCACATTCTCATCAACTGATACTAAGGCCCCTAAGGACCAAAAGCCATCAGCTAACGATACCCCCGTGGGAGGTCCCTCCGTGAATAACTCCTTATAAAAGGAGTATATGCGGGTGGATAGGTCTTGGGCCTCCTCTAATAGGATGCCATCCGCCCACAAGCACGGTATAGAGGACCTTCGACGACGACCATTAGCAATGGCGTGGAAGTATGCTGTATTAGCATCGCCGCGAAGAATCCAATTCTGGCGACTACGCTGTCGCCAGAAGATCTCCTCGCCTTTGTAGATCTCCATAAGGGAGGTCTCCAAGGCATACCGCTGAAGCCAACCATCAGCGGTAAGGCCCGCCGTATCGGACGCCACGTCAAGCGTCTGAATTTGGGCAAGGATATCTGTTTTATTCTTTCGCAGCTCTGCACCTCTATTCGCGCCCACCCCCGCATAAATTGACGAGCGACTTTAGCACAGTGGTGCCAAATATCACCGCATTATATGCACGGGGAGGTGCCGCGACTGCCGATGCCCACTTAAGTCGAACCGCTTCCACAAAGCCGGCTGACCAAGCCAGAACTCCTCAAAGTGGAAGCGGTTCGACCTAGGGGGAGCCCCTCCTCCAGAAGATAGGAGGAGGGGGGAATGGTCCGAGCCAATCCGAGTGAGCGCGTGAAGCGAACACAACGGGAAGGCAATTTCCCATTCCACCGACACTAGGACCCGATCGAGAACACTCCGGATCGGGTCAGCCTGGTTGTTAGACCACGTATACCTCGCCCCAACATGAGAGATCTCATGTAGCGCAAGGTCTGCAATCCGAGGGAGGTCCACATTATCTGAGCTCTTGTCATCAGGGGAACGAATAAGGTTAAAGTCCCCCGCCACCACCACCGGGGTGGGGCATCGTTCCACCTTTGACTTGATCTCAGATAAGAATTCCGCGGACCTCCGGTGATCCGCGAGGCCATAGACAATCATAACCTCCCAACGGAGGACAGACCGTCTATGGGTGAGCGACATGCTCACAAAGAATTCCCCGCGATCCATATCCTCTACCTCAAAGGTATCCTCCTTGGCACCAAGGAGGATACCCCCTGAGTGTCCCGTCGCCGGGAGCCAGTGCCACGAGAACTTGTGGCGACTAAGGCTCTCCAGCTCAGAGATCGAGAAGTCCTGTCGAATCGTCTCTTGAAGCCCTACGATGTCCACATCTTCATCTCTAAGATAGTTGATCAGCTGGCGGCGGCGGCCCTCCTGCCCGAACCCCCGCATGTTCCAAATAAATGTGAGGACATTCATTGGGAAACATTGTCGGGGTTGGTCCCCTTAAGGGGGACCGATCAAGCCCTACTAGAGGTCGAGGGCCGGGACGCTGACTTGGGGGGGCCTCCCACGCTTCTTCCCGGCATGGGAAGATGCCATGGCAGCTGCCGCACTATCCGGCCTAGGAGGGGCTCCACTGCCAGACCCTTCTGCCTCCTGCACAGGTCCAGCGGGAGCCGGGGGCCCCTGCCGCTCAAGCTCCGCCTGAGCCCGAGCCGCCGCGAGGGCCCCCTCATAGACCTCCTTAGCCTTGATAGCCGCAATCTGCTCAAGGCGAGGCCCCCGCTCACCGCGGAAGATAACGTCGCTGTCCGCCGCAACCTGGGCGAGGTGATCCAGCGGCACTGTGTCGAGAACCGAGAACCAAGAGCCAGAGGAGGGAGAGGGGGGGGGGGAGGGGGGTCTACAGTCCTTTGAGACGTACCAGTCCTACAGTCGAGAGCCTCCAGCCTGCGAGACGCCACTGCCGCAACAGTCGTCTCCACCACCTCGCCCCCGGTCCTAGCACGGGCCAGGCGAGCGCTGTGGCGTGTGGCCAGAGGTGGGGAGGACCGGTGACGACGAGGGCGCACCCTGGTGCCAGTCACAGGAGTGTCGGGGAAGACCGTGACTGGCTCCAGGACAGGGGTTGCAGGGGTGCCCGGGGAGCGGGTGTCCAGACAGCCCCCAGGTAGCGTGGGGTGTCAGGCGCCATGACCTCCATCCCGACACTCGTCGAGTCCTCCTCTCCCTGCACCTCCTCCTGAGGTGGGGAGAGAAGACCCAAGGGCCGAGACAAGGCCGGAGAGGTCCAAGGATCCCGGCCCGTCACAGAGGTTGGAACCGTACTGTGAGAGCGGGAACCCAAAGGACTGTAGAGAGCTGGGCGAGAGGCGCGAGAACCCTCCGCCAGGGCCACCTTTGCCGGCGCACTCTTAGACAGAGTACCCGACGTAGAGACGTGCGGTCCAGGCGAAGATGCCTGAACCTGGGACCCGACAGAGGTCGAGGTCCCCCCAGCTGGAGGCTGCGGCGGAGCAGGAGTGGGCCCCTCTTGGCGCTGACGAGAGCCCTCCCCACCGCCGTCGGCGTCAGACGGGTCGTCCTCCGAGGAACCATCCCCGTCCCTGGAAGTGCTGTGGCGCGGGGACGGAGAGGGGCGTGGTGGAGAGGATGGGGGAGACCCTGGAGGGTCCACCACCGCCTCGACCTCCACGCGAAGCAACCTGTCAACCCCGTCGAAGTAGATCGGAGGGAGCACGCCAGCCAGTCGGTCAGCGTCTAGAACCCTGACACAGAGGCGGAGTGGCCCCTCTCCCGGCAGGGAGTCACCATCCACCTCCTGAAGCACTCCAATGGTCCTGGCAATCAGCTTGACGATGGGCCCCTCCTTCAGCTTACTTGGGACCCCGTGGATCCGGACCCACACTGAGGTAAGGGTGGAAGTCGAGTCGGGGTCTATGGCGGACGGCTCGAGGTTGACCTTGATGTTGTAGACCGGGAGAGTGGTGGTACCAAACCAAGAGACGGTCTGGAGCAGCGACGCCGACGGGAAGGCAACCGCGAACTCGGTGAGGGAAATCTCTCGTACCACCCAAGGGGCCTCACCGTCAAGCCGTAGGATCTCGGTGCGGATGGTCTCCACCGAGATCACCACGGAGGGGGCAAGATCCTGCTCAGGGAGCACGGTGATCCGGGCCATGTGCTCGGGGGTCGCCAACTTGATGCCGCCAGTGTCGATGTAGAAGAAGCCGGCGTCAATGCCCTGGCCTAGCAGCTCCAAGGTGGGTTCCCTGCCGGTTTGCTCCCCCGTTCCAGCAACCACCAGGGTCGTAGGCACGGGCACAGCACCGCCCGCAGCCGGACCTCTTCTTCTTTTTTGTCTTCTTCTTCTTGTTTGCACCCCCAGCCGCAACAGTTTCGGCAGCATCAGTCCGAGGCGTGAGGGCAGCCTCCCGGCGTGGAGGGGAACGAGCCCTACCCTCCCTCCACAATCCAGCCTCAGCCTGGGACCGGCCTCCCGGCCGCAACACTTGCTGCCGGGCCACGAGCGACCCCCGAAGCTGGGCCTCACGGCGCTGGCCCTCCGGGGATGCATGCCGTCGAGGCGGCGACCTGGGCCGGATCGGGCTCCTGCCACCCCCTCTTCTCTGCGGCGGAGGAGCACGGGCATCCCGCCGGTCCGTTAGCGAGCGACGGGGTGACCGGCGCGGAGGAGGACGATATGGGGCAGGCGCGGGCGCACGGGAAGGAGAGCTCGCATGACGGGGAGGACTCGCACGGCGGGGAGAGGACCTGGCGTTCCGTCGGGGAGAAGGAGGGGCATCCTCACGGCGGCGCTTCATCGGCGGCGACGCCACCACGGCGGCGAAGGAGCGGGTCAAGGGGGTGGCGGCGTGCTCGCCTCGCGTGCTGCGCGATCTGGCGGGGAGATGCCTCGAACCCTAGGTTCAGGTCGTGGGCTCCCCGACGGATCCACAGCCATGGCGCACTGGGCCGTTTCTGGGCCGAAGATGGAGACACCATAGTAATCTTTTACAGTATAATGATTCCCAATGAATGTCCTCGCATTTATTTGGAACATGCGGGGGTTCGGGCAGGATAGACCACCGAAAACCGCTAGAGATGCTCTCATAACCAAAACTGGAAACACCACAGTAAACTTTTACAGTATAATGATTCGTAAGTTGCCAACGAGGACGAGTTGCCAGCTGGAATACGACTTGGTCGAATTTGACTCGAGTTGGACGGATGAGTTGTCGCGGCGAGGTCGGCAGCTGGAATACGAGTTGGACTGAATTCGACTCGAATTGGCGTGAAAGTAACGCGAACCCCATCGAATTCGACCCCATCCTGCTCTCCCGCGAATCCCCAACTCTGCTCTCTGCTCTCTCCCGCGAATCCAAAGCTCTCCCGCGATTGCTCTGCTCAGCTCTCTGCTCTCCCGCACCAGAAAGCCTCAATCTTTTCACCGCCGTCATGCCGCATCACCGCCGCCGCAGCCGTCTCCGCCGGCTCCTCTCCATGGCCGGCGGGGTTTCGGCCACCGCGCTGCTCCTGTTCGCCGGCAGCCGCGGGTCGCTCCCCCGCTCCCCCGCCCCATCGCTTCTTGGCCACTGCAGCCCTTCCCCCAGACCTACTTCTCCCCGCCGCCGGAGCTGCTCCACAGCTGGGAGCCCTCCTCCTCCTTCCCGCGCAAGCTGTTCCCCGGCCGCCAGCAATCCCCGCCGCCGCCGCAGCTCCAGCATGATGATGCCGTCCTGCTCCCGGACGACGAGGTTCTCGTCCTCGCCGCCGAGCCTGCCGTGGGGAGCGCCATGTGCGTCTTCAACGGTGGGGTGCCCTCCCAGGCGCGGGCGCTCGGGAGGCTGCCGGGCCCCGGGCGCCACGCCTACCTCTGCCCCGTTCCCAGCTCGGTGCAGCAGCAGCCGCTCCAAGCTCCAAGTCTGATCCCCTCCTCCTCAGCTGCCGCTGGACCTCTCCCTGCCCCCGCCACACCTGCCCCTGCCCAGCTTGCCGCCGCTGATCTGCTGCTGAATTGGAATGACACTAGCCTGGTCTTCGACTCAGCCCTCCTGGAAGGAGGAGGTGATCTCCTGGTCTTTGCAAAGGGCCGCCGCCGCCAAGGTGTCAGCACATCACCTTCTCAAGTCCACTGCCTCTACAGCGGCACCACCATCCATGGCAGCATGGTCGCCTCCTTCCCGGCCATCACCGCAGCACAGCAGCTCATCAGGTGCCCACCTCCTCCCACTTCCCTACACTCTGGCGCATTGGCGGACGCAGCGGGTGGGAAGGGTGGGCCACGGCCCACCCAGAATTTCGGAAAAAAACTTGACCCCCCCAGATATTCAATAAAAAAAAATCAGTCTCACGACACGAGCGGACGCGAAGTCGCGAACAGGCGAGAGCGCGAGGACGAGGCGCCATGGCGAGGACGACCTAGCTCTGCTGCTGCCTGCTCGTCTCCCCCGCTGTTGGCTCCCCGCCGCCGGCTCCCCCGCATCCGGACGACCCCCGCTGCAAGATCCCCCGCCGTCGTAGGACCCCCGCCGCCGGACGAGTGGACAACGCCCTCGATCTCGATCTGGGCGCCGTCGGATGACCCCCGCCGGCCGCCGACTGCTTGGCTCCACCGCCGCCGGCCGCCGCTGCAATTCTTCCACCGGGCACACCCGCAGTGCGGCAGTTGTCTGCAGTGCACACCCGCCGTCGGCCACCCCTACCCGAGCTTCTCCGAAGGTATAAGAACTTATCATCCTATATGTTGTTTGCAGTGCGGCAGTAGTAGATTAACATCATTTTTGCTGCTAGATTTGCCCAACCCGAACTGAACCAAAGAACCACAATTTGCTATATATTGTGTAAATTGACAATTTGTTGTCTCCAACTAGCAACCTATTAATTGTATGTGTTGTTTATTCAATTTTCTTCTAATTGTAGAATTCAACATGAAGAAGAGAAATAGTGATATTGCGTCTCTTTTTCGGAAACATGAAGCAAAGAAGATGGTGGTGGACGATTTACACATTGAAGATAGTGGGCTTGCGTTGGCATGTATTGATTCCGCACCTCCGATCCAATCCGATTCCGAGATTGAGAGTGAAACTGAAATGGAAGAGACAACATCAAATCCACCATCACCCCAACAACCGTCTACAAGGACATATGATTCGCAATTTCTTCCACATGATCCGGGGGAAAGGATTCCTATATCAAGATATGATGTGAATGACCAAGATGATGTTTGGAGAGGATATATCATAAAAGGTCCATGCCAACCATATGAGCATGCTTTTCCATCAAGAGAAATATATGGTAAAAACGATCCTTCACATGTGCTTGGTTTATGAAATACAATTGGCTAGAGAAATATATGAAAAACCGATCCTTCACATGAGATTGTTGAAACTTTCATGGCAATGCGAGAATGTAGAGTTATAAAAAAATCATAGTGATGTAATCTTCTATTTATGCTATATTTTATCATGTAATACTTTATGTATGTGTTCGAACTATTTTGCATTGGAATCACACAACTTTGAGAAATATGTGTTAATCTACGTTGTCATGAATCAATTTGTTATTTATATTGTCTTTTTTGACGAATTATTTATATTGTCATTTGCCAACTTTTTATGGAGTGTGCCCACCTCTATTTTTTTCCTGCGTCCGCCACTGCTCTGGCGGCATCACCGTAGCTGTCAAGGACGACGAGCCATTGCCTTCCCTTGCATCCTTTAGCTCTCGACTGTCCGTGACCACTCGGAACAAGAAGCTGATATGTGCGTGCATGATGGTCCGCAATGTTGCAAAGTTTTTGCCCGAATGGGTTTGATACCATGCGGCGATAGGGGTTGAGCAGTTCTTCATCTACGACAACGGCTGCGAGGACGACCTCACGCACCAGGTGGGTCTTTTGCAAGACCATGACTTCGGTATCGTCACCGTGGCTTGGCCATGGGTCAAGACCCAAGAAGCTGGGCTGTCCCATTGCGCCGCCATCGCTCGGTCTTCGTGCGAGTGGATGGCATTCATGGATGTTGATGAATTCATCTTCTCACCTGCCTGGAATATATTGGTGAAGCCCTCACGCTCGATGCTAGAAGCCCTTGTTGTTAATCCGCAGGTTGATCCACAGGTTGGACAGGTGTACCTCCCTTGCTTTGACTTTGGCCCCTCCGGCCAAACATCTCATCCAATGGAGGGGGTCTGCCAGGGGTACACCTGCCGTGTGAAGAAAGTGAACCGCCACAAGTCCTTGGTTCGACTCGATGCCGTTGCGGATTCTTTGAAGAATGCAGTCCACCACTTTGAGTTGAAATCTGGTTTCAAGTTCGTGTGGTCTCGACTCGCCCGCATTAACCATTACAAGTTTCAAGCATGGGAGGAGTTCAAGAAGAAGTTCCACAGGCGGGTTTCAGCCTACGTCGCGGACTGGAAGGACCCAACAAACCTGCAGTCCGGTGATCGGGCCCCCGGCCTCGGAGTCGATGCCATAGAGCCACATGGCTGGGTGGACTGGTTCTGTGAGGAGAATGACACTGCGATGAAGGAGCTGACCATAAAGTGGTTTGGCATCGCGTTTCAAGGCACTGGACAAACCAGTGACATATCCCCCTCCCCCTCCCCTTCCCCCTCTATTTCATAATAATAAAACTTGCTATAAAAAATACTTAGCTTGCTAAAAAATAAAAAAATAGCCTTTAAATTGAATTAGTATACGCATTTTTGCAAAGAATCATGCCATGCTACTTTTACTGTATGCAAATATCATGCCATGCTTCTTTTACTGTTTGCCAAAGGTGCATACTAGGTACCAGCGTCTTGGTGCGGGAGGAGAGGGACATGAAGCCCGAGACCTTCGCCAACCTTCTCTCTGCCCTCCTGTACGAGAAAAGGTGAGATGTTTCAAGCCCTGGTAACTGTTGGTCACTGAACATTTTGTATTCTTGCTGAAATTTGTTTCTTTTTCCTGTTTAACGTGTAGGAAGTAGAGAAAGCATGCATGTATGGAGTATTTCTCTCAATTAAAACCTGTTTTAGGCATAGGCAGTACTCTGAAATGGAAGATGAAATGGAGTGCTCTGTTTTGTGCATAGGAGTATCAAAACCAGTTTTGTGCATAGGTTTCATTTCACTCATTCTTGATACAGATTATATCCTCATGGCCGTGGCATGGCACCACAGGAGAACGCAGGTCCGTTGCCATTATAGGCGAGAAGAGGGCTATGGGGGATGCCACCTCAAAAGAGGTGGCCATTGTTGAAGTGAAAGGCCAGGAGGTATTTTTAATTTTTTCTCCACTTTGATCTGTAGCACTGGCATTTTTGTGCATTATTAATAGGTAGTTGAAAAAGGAGTGTATTGGAGCCTATGTGTAGAGATAATCAGATTGCTGATTTTCATCGGACATCTGTATTTGTGACTGTAGAATCAAATTGCGTATGTGTGGATTGGAGAGCATGCATTAATTCAAGCATCTTACGACTCTTTATCAGACCTGAAGATGATACACTGATGTAGCATAAAGATGAAATTATTCTTGTAACCAAATATCCATTAAACTCAGACGATGTAACCAAACCATTCATGCTCTACGGTGCAGACTTCTTGACAAACATCAGACTGCATTTAGTGTCGATTTATAGTCCTGGTGAAAACTTAAAAGGCTCAGTAAACAGAAATATATGCCTCCAGTGCTCTGTTGATGGGTTCATACATGACACGCACTTGTTCTTATTGCAGTTTCACGTCTGTTGTGTTTCTACATAAAGACAATGGAGCATCTCAGCTACTGGTATGCAGATTGTGATGGCCGTCCTTGCATCTCTGCTTGCCCGTGGATGCTTGGGTCAAGATCTGTAGTTTCTGCATTTGGAAAGCTGTGTGCAAACTGCATCGGCAGGTCAACTTATTTCTTAAAACACAAGAGGTTTGCTGTGAGGGCGATGTCTCAGGGAGCTCTCCAAAGACTCCCCATTGATCTCAGAGGTCAGCTAAATTCAGTTCTTTATTTACTAAAGAAATGACAACATGATAGATGGTTATAGCTGTACTAAGGGTTAATGTATTTTCCTTGTTTGTTCTTGCCATTTTGGTACCTTCGTGTTATTGGCCCACTGCAGATTTAGCTGAAATGTGTACTGTGCTTTTCTATTTGCAACACTATAATTATACTATCTTAAGACGTCCTATTCTCCTTCCAGAATATGAAGTTGAATGAATATTGCTTCAGTTAATGTGGCCTCCAGGGAATGTAAGTTAACACGGATCTCAGATCTCACAGGACTTCTGAATTCAGAATCATGCGTAAGAGAATATGAAAATGGAGCGATGAGATAATTCAAATAAAATCTTGATATAATCTAAAGACAAACATGTAAGATAAATGCCATTAGGAAGAAAAGAGAGCATATCTGGAATATTATAACATGCCAGTCAAAACTGTTTATTTAGAATGTCATACACCTACCACTCTGGAATATTCTTGCTGAAATTTGTTTCTTTTTTTCCTGTTTAACGTGTAGGCACTAGAGAAAGGATGTATGGAGTATTTCACTCAATTAAAACTTGTTTGGTGCATAGGCAGTACTCTGATATGGAAGATGAAATGGAGCACTCTGTTTTGTGCATAGGCATGTATTGAGTATTAAAACCAGTTTTGTGCATATGGATGTATGGAGTGCTCTGTTTTGTGCATAGGCATTTTCTTGCTTTATTTCCAGTCTACCCTAAGTCTGATGATGTTGTTGAAATGTGTTCTTGGGGTAGTTCTTGGAGTACTAGTTCTGTAGCTCTTGATCTGTCGACCGAGTAGTGCAAAAATAAATACTCCTGCTTTAAAATGATAGACCAGTAGGTAGTCACTACTAGGATTACTGTATACCTGTAAATGTTTTTGTGCTTTTCATAGTTATATGCTGATGCTGTTGTACAATTGTCCTTCTTGTTGTTATGTGTCCTTTATTTTCTCAATCCGACTCATAAATCATATTTTTGATTAGCTGGCACTGATCCTTTTCTTGATTTCTAATTCATTTGGTTTGTAAACGTTTCTAACCTTTCTAGTCTGATATTTTATTTACAAGTAGTTGACATTGTTCCATGCATGATGTGTTTCGTATTCCCTTTCAGGTAGGAGATGGCTCTCACCAGTTTCTTGGTCACTGCCGATATATTTGGCATCAAGGATGAGCAAGGTGTAAAGGCTAGTTGGTTGACAAGTCCTGGACAAGACTGGGATGAAGAGAACCGGAAAGTGGACAGTGCAGCAGGCTGCTGAGCTCTCCGTGGTGAGCTAGCCAGGATTTGGAAGGGTGGGTGCATAATCCGCTGCAGCTTCCTGGACCTTATCGAGAAGGCCTACACCCGCGAACCTGGTGCATCGCAGAGGGACTGCTTAGGTGCTCACACCTACGAGAGGGTCGACATGCGAGGCTCCTTCCACACCGAGTGGTACAAGATGGCGAACTCGGAGAACTGAGCTGCTGCTGCTGCTCGACTGGGGCATGGTTCCGTCTTGTCGGTATATTTGGTGTCCAATTATATAGGGTTATCTTCCTGTAGGGGAAGAAGTGCTGTCGGGTCCAGTTTCTCTCAACTACCTGTCATAGTGTCATGTAATCAACCCTGGAGGGAAACATTGTTATATGTTGGATCTCATGATTCTTAATTTATTTAGTATGAACAATAATATGCATTTTCACGTTCGTTTTATTGTGTTTCAGAGCCAATGAATAACATAACATAACCCAGTACTGCTTTTGTCAGAGTGTTCTGAGTACTACTTGTATCTGAAGATGATTGTGCAAGCAAGCAGAACCTGACTCTGTAATAATGACAACATCTGTAAAATTCTGAACCTGATTTGTGCAAACAAGTTTCTGTGATGTTTCTGTAATGTTTATGCAAGCAAGTTTCTACATTTTTTCTGTAATGTTTGTGCAAGCAAGTTTCTATAAAGTTTCTGTTATCTTTCCGTTCAGTCTCCTTTGTTTCATCAGCTAATAGCAGCAGACCAACAGCAATGCATCTTGAGTAGAGATGCTGGACTGAACTGTCCATATTCGATCGATCAAGTTAGTGAAAACAGTCTAGCGTAATGCGCGAACGAAGATCGAAGACGTATTTTTGTACATTAGAGAAGCAGAGAAGACAGTTTCCTACTCTGTGCTTCTGCCTTTGCCACGCACCAAGCCAGGCTCGCGGCGGCAGAATGGCAGCGGCGGCGGAGGAGCCGTTTTGCTGCATCTCGCACGCGTTCGACCGCGCCGCGCGCCGAGACCCCCTCCGTCGTCCACGCGTACACGGCGGCGGCGCTTCACCTGCGGTGACCTCCTCTCCCGCCTCATCGCCACAGTGGTTCGTCGCCCTGACGCCGACCTCTGTGGCGACTAGGTGTACCGAGCTACGTGCTCTGATGCCGATTTGTCTTCCGGTGTAATTTGCCCCCTCCCTCTACTCTGACCCCGATTCTGAATTTGGTTCTCCTTAAAATGCTTTTGTTCTTGCTGAATTTGGCAGAATGAGATAGAATTTCTTCACAGGATGCGGCACTTCAGAATGGCCTACTGGTGAGGAGAAACTCTTCCTCGTGTACGAGCTAATGGAGAATTGATCATTTTTTTTGATAATATACTTGTATTAATTAAACAGTAGTAAGGATACAACAACGGGACGCGTACAAATACAAGTACAGAAAAAGTGGATACAGCCATACAGGTAGAGAAACTCCAGAGGAACACCGTCTTCGTCAACCTCTCGCCGTCGAAGCCGGACACCACCAGCCTCAGCGACGACCCTTGGAGCTGGAAGAACCCCTAGCCAAGAGGCGTAGAAGGACCGCAGTAACCACTAGCCCCGAGGGACTGGATCTGGTACGCATAGGATCATCGGCCGGCGACGCGCGCCGAGCTCGATCCGCTCCTGATCTGGCCAGGAAAGACCAGATCCCTCCATCTCCGACCACAAACCTTCCTCCGCAGCAGCTCCACCCCCACCAGCCTCCAGACTCCATACCTCAACAGCCCCACACCGACAAGGAGGAAACGACGGCGCGTCGACAAGCGGGCTCGAGGACGGAAACCCCACAGCACACGCACGCCACCGCCGCCGTGACGAACGCGCAGGGGGACTCCCACAGGTCCATCACCGTTGCCCAGGGCAGAGGCGAGAGGGGACCGGACCTGGGAAGACCAAAACGCCGAAAGCTTCGTCGCCGCCCCCTCGCAAGCAACGCCGCCGGCGACGCACGCCCACACCCTATTTACATCCCGTACGCACAGATCCGGGGTTCCCCCACCCCTCTGCCGCCGCAGCTGGCAGAGAGGGGAAGGGGAACCCACGGCGACGCCGGGGAAACGGGGGAAGGACCGAAACCGCCCTCTCAGTCGCCTCTCGATCTACTGTAGCAGAAGGAGAGGGAAAAAGAACGAGGATAAGAATTGATCATTGGAAACACAGCTTCATGGTAGTATCAACATCGAAAGAAGTCCACATACCCCCCACAGGTATTGCAATTTGGACACAGCACCCCCTCAACTTAGAAACAGCACACTTAACCCCCACAACTTCCACAATTGACACCCCCAGTACCGGATAGGCTGTTTTTGGGGCCGGTTTTGCCGACGTGGCACTCTGCCAAAACCAGGTAAAACTCTACCTGGGACAGAGGAGGTAGAAGCGAGCTGCGCCGCCGCGCTCGCGCGAGAGGCAGCCACCCGGCTCGCACACGCCGTCGCCCGCGAACCGGAGTATGAACCATGCATCTGACTTGAAGCGGCTCACGCGGTCCATCCCCGGTGAGGCGACGAACGGCATCACCATAGAGACAAGCGCAACGGGGTGCCCCGGCAGGTCACCGCCGGACTCGAACACGACGTACACGACGTTCGGGTCAGGCTCCGCGCGGACAGTGAGTCTGAGCTCCGCGGCCTTGCCGTTGCCGCCGTGCTTCCCAACAGATTTCCAACGGTTTGTGCACAGGTATCTAACTTTGATGAGCTTGGTCGGGCCGTTGCCGTTGTCGGCGTCGGACAGCACGAGCGGGCCAAGGGCATCGACGGTGTCGGCTCACCGTTGCCGCTGTCTGCGTCGGACAGCACGCGCGGAGCCACGGCGGTCTGGCACCACATCTTCCCGGGCTAGATCTTGTAGTAGCACTAGGAGTTGGACGGGTGGACACGCCCTTGCCATCTCCCACGGCCAGCAGCTCCACGGGCGTTCTGCAAACAGGTAGCTCGTCTGCGAGGTGCTCCTCTCTGTGCTCCCTCCCGATGCATTGACTTTCTGAGCCAATTGCAGACTGTCACGTGGCAAAATCGGCCAACAAAACAGCTTACCAGAGCTAGGGGGTCAATTGTCTGGTATTGGGTAGTTGTGGGGGTTAAGTGTGCTGTTTTTAAGTTGAGGGGGTGCTGCGTCCGAATCACAATAGTTGTGGGGGTATGTAGACTTCTTTCTATCGACATCCATATCGGTTTTGTTACGTAATCATGTTGGCTTTTTATCCACAACTGTGATGTTAGATAACTATAAGAAGTATTGATAACATAAATTTGTGTTGTGTAGGCCTGTCACAAGGATCCGCCCTGAGTTGGCACATCCGGATGAACATTGGTCATGACACAGCAAGGTTCCCCATCTTGCGCTTTGCTTCACCGTTCTTGAATAATAACCACTTTAGATGCATACGATGGATTATTCTAATATCAAATCAACCAATTATCCATGAGATCATCTAACATACTTCTAGATTCAGATTTCAATGCCAAGGTATGACTACATATTCTACTTCTGGTCAACTAAAATTGTACTATTGACCATAACTCATACCACTTAATGAAAAAGAAGAACAGTTCATTGAACCTTTGTTTGTGTGCAGATTTCGAATTTTGGCCTTGCAGTGTCAAGTGGAAATAATTTTTACAAGGGTACACATTATCCTGATAGGCAACATTCTGAAAATTAGCTGGAACCTGTCCAATTAAACATTGGAGCAGTTCACTGTCAATATGCATAGGTTATTTGCAGTTGCCTAATCCATTAGCATCTGACATATTTGAGATCAAATGCAGGTCATGCCTCGGCTAATTGACATATCAAAGCTGGTGAAGGCCAAGCCTCTAGGGGTGCCCGATCTTCACAGATTGACGAACGAGTGGACGAACTCACGCAAGAACACGAGGAGGAACACGAAGAACGCAAGAACATGAGAACACAAAAACGATACAAGAACCGTTTCCCTTACCGGTCGGTCCAACCGGCCCAATAGAATCCACACGAGGGTGGGAGATCGGCAAGCACTCGGTAGAATCGAGAAGGAGAGACCGGAACGGTAGAATCCAACCAAGAATGACTAAGCACAAGTAGGGGTCTTGATACAACTCAATAGATGTATGATCTAAGGAGAGGCCTTGAATCCACAAGAGGGATCTTCTTCACTTAGGGAGGAATCATCTCCACAAGGGGAGAGGATGAGCACAAGCTCTATCTCTATCTCATATCTTACCTAACCTAGATCTGAAGGGGTAGGTGCCTATTTATAGGTTTGACCACGAAGGGGTAGGTGGGAAAGGGATACAAGGGCTTCAACCCGTATTCTGCACGCAGGCAGTCGGTAGTACCGGGCTCCGTGCGGTAGTACCGGCCGTGGTCTTCAGTGCGGTAGTACCGGCCTGGCCAACCCGGTAGTACCGATTGGGGAGAAGTACCGGGGCGGTCGGTGCGGTAGTGCCGACATGTAATCCGCCGAGTCTAGTAGCTCCTGGCGTAACCTAGTAGTACCGGACGTGGTGCGGTAGTACCGAGCTGACATCGGGCGTTAGTACCGGCCACTGGATCTGCTGGTTCTTCTTCCTTCTCCTCTTCCAAGCCACCGTCTTGTCGGGCTTCATTCCTCTTGTACCTTGGTCATCCTCTCGTGTACCCGTAGTCGTCGTGGCGAACCTAGTATCATCAAGGGACGGAGGATGAGGTAGTATACCATCCAAAAGGGTGGGAATTGAGTTCTCTAAGAGGAATGAGTTCACCTTGGATATCCATGGTGACTTGTGGTATGTTGGAGTGCTTGACATGATGGGTGGCCAAGGTTGGGCTACATCATCTCCCCCCCTTCAAAAAGAGTCGTCCTCGACTCTTGCTCGTCATCATCATGGCAAGGAGGTAGATGTGTAGACCTTGTCGTGGGGTTCACCATGTAGTCGTGCTTGATGGAAATGATGTGGCACTTCTTCAATGTCCCTTCACCTTTCAAGTAACCTACAAAACTCACAAGGAAGACGAAACAACACTCAAAGAGTAGCCAATTCTTGAAGGTCATCGCATGAGCGCTTATGTAGAAAGAAGTCACCTTAGCAAGATGTCGATGTGCTCTTCTTGCAAGATCTTCCGTCCTAGGAATGCGTGGTTGATACAACTCATGGAGGCTCATTCAAAGGTACGACCTACACATCAATGACCAAGCAAGCCATGTGTGTGCAAAATAGAGGAGCATATCATCGATGACATGTCCATTTATGTTCATTACACCATTAGCACAACACAAATATGTGAAAGGGAAAGCATATGCAAGGTCAATGTCCAAGCAACTTCTCGAAACATCCTCAAAATGTGGAAACACAAAAACTTCATGAAAATGTGAGAAGGCAATGATAGCTATCTCATTTTGAACCATATGATCATTATTGCACACAAGGCATTGGAAAGAACAATTTGTTATCATCCTTGATGCAATAAGAGAAGAGTTTGGCAAAAACACATAATGAAGAATGTTCAATATATCATCATGGGTGCAAACAAAACACAAGAAAGAGCAAATTTTCGGAATATTTGTTGCCACACCAATGTACTCATGACAAGACATGCTCAAAATGTCATTATGGTTGCAAACAAGCCATCTCCAAGAGCAATTGTTCATCATATTTGTTGCAACACATAAATCATTCATATCAAAGATCAAGGAAACATTCTTGTCATAGGGGAATCCAATATCACAAACATGTTTGCAAACAAACCAAAAGCAAGAGAAATTGTTCCACTTGTTTGATGCAAAACATGGGAAGGGTATTAGAGTTGGGTTCAATCCACGACTCAAATGTATGCTCTCAAGAGCTCTTTTTGTCAACTCATGCTCAATGGAAGTTGACAATATCATGCGGGTACCAAAATACACAAAAGACTCAAGAAAAACATTATGGGTATGGTATATGAACACATCATCCATCATGATGCGTCTCTTCATTTGCACTTCACCAAACACACCAAAATCAAGTGGAATGTATGACATATGTGGATGGTTACTATGCAAATTGAAGGATGGAACAAGGTCCATAAGAGAGAACGATCAATCTCCAAAATGTGAGAGAGCTATGGGTGCAATCTCATTATAAATCAAGGGTCATCATTGCAAACCAAGCATTTGAAAGAACAAGTTTCCATTGTTTTGGTTGCAATGAAGGAAGAGTAGTAAAAACATTGATTGCAAAACAAGTGAATGGCATTTTTATCACAAGTAGAGTAATCCACATGATCAACATTGTTTGGAGACAAGGTATCACAAGGGAATAAGAAAGTTTCATATGTGACATAAAGAGAATCATCCAATTCATGCAAACAATCAATATTCATCATGTCCACTAGAGGGAGCATGGTCACATCAACACCCATACCTTTGTTGTCCTGCTCATGTGAAGTAGGTGTTGAACTAGAAGGGGCTTTCATGTAGCCGACTTGTTCATCGTGAAGTAGACATGGGGTGGCATCATCATCATCATCCTCCATGTACATCTTCTCCATTTCAATCACCATCGTGTCGAGAGGTGGCATCTCATCATCCATAGAACCTAGCACACAATGAGAGAACACACTAGAGGTAGAGGGTAAGTTGTTAGAATTCGAATTGGCCTCACAAGACCTATCAACTACCTCTCTCAACTCATGTGGTGTATCACTCATTCCCTCAAAGTTGGAGCACTCAATCTCACATATGGTGGAGGCACTCAACTCACTCTCACTCTCACTCAAGTGGGCTAAGTGGCTCTCATTCTCACATGGGATTGGTACCATCTCATAACTCAAGCTCATAGGGATGGGTTCGGATTCCTCAACTCCATACGCCACCATGGTTGAAGGGAAACTCCCATGTTCAACCTTCTCGACCTCGTTGCCTCCAAAGATGCATGCCACAAGAGGGGCATCATCACTCGACTCCATTGCCGAAGGGAACATCCCATGCTCGGCATCATCATCACTTGACCCATGGTCATAGGTGATAGCATACTCCATGCACGCCTCCTAGGTGGAAGGGAAAGTTCCATGCTCGACCATCTTGTCATCACCTTGGTCATCGTCTTGTTCACCAACTTGGCACTCCTACATCATGTGACCATTTCCATTGCATAGAGGGCACAAGAGCTTGGGGCATTCCGTGGATCATGTCCCTGGCCTTGGCAATTGTCGCATAGAAGGTCTTCATCATTCCATATGGGGGCCAATGTGGTGGTGGCACTTGGTGTAGAGACCATATCATGAGAAGTGCTTGAGAAGGGGCCGTCTTGGTTGTGTCCTCACAAGTGTTGCCATGCTTCTTGCGGCGTCGACGTAAGCTTGACAATTGCTCGAAGAACTTGTCGATGTCGGCCATGAACTCGTCAACAATAGAATCAACACTAGATGGAGACACCATAAGATGTGCACTTGCCGCCATCTTGGATGTGGAGGTTGCACCTTGAACTTGGAGTGTAGGCGTAGGTGCTTGATGGCGTGGCGTCCGTCTTGACTTCTCCTCATGTCTTTGTTGGCGTTCTTCATCGGAGGGATGACGTCGAAAATCATTTGGATGCTTCTCCTCATGTCGACGTCGGCGTGCTTGTTGCTTTGGTGACCTTGGCTTGGAGCTCCCACTCGAACTTGGTGATATGTTCCGAAGCTTGGCGAGTGTGGTGAGGTCGTCTTGGAGCTTGGACAAGTTGCGGTCGACCTTGGCAACGTTCTTGTGGCGGCTTCTTGAGCTAGATGGACCTTGGTTTGAGTTGGGCTTGTCGATGCACTTCTTGTGGCGCCGTCTTGTTGTCGATGTAGCGTGTCGAAGCGTGGCGCTCTTGGCAATGTCCTTCTCATGACGCCTTCTTGAAGTAGATGGAGCTCCATAGGATGAATGCATGGTGGCCTTGTTGGTGCTCCGTCTCGAGCTTGAACCATAGTAGGTTGTGCCACTAAACTTGGTGGTGCCGCTCTTGAACACGGTGGTGATGGGTGCCATCTCCTCTTGCATGGAGTCGAAGGTGTAGTCGATGTCGCCGCACATGCTTGAGGACTGGTAGTTGTAGATGTTCTCCACCATGTCGTCGGAGTTGTAGTCGTGGTAGCGGTTCACCATGGGATCCATGCTCGTGGAGTCTATGTCGGTGTAGGGCTCCATCATGTCGTTGTAGTCGAAGTCGGTACCATATGATGAAGGTTGGTCGAAGTCGTGGTACCGCTCCATGTCGTTGACGCTTGTGTAGTCGGAGTCGTGGTAGCGGAAGTCTTGGTGATGCTCCATGCCATTGTCGGTGTCGAAGGCATAATGTTGCTCACTCATGTCATGGGGGTCATTGTCGGTGTAGCATTCCCCCACGTCCTCTATGCTTGAGGCATCATAGTCGGCGTGACTCATCGTGTACTCATCATCATCTTGGTCTCCATAGTTGGATCCGCTCTCCCTAGACATGTTAACTCACAAGAACAAGTGTATATGTGGAGTGGAAAGTAACTATAGCACAACCTCTCACCTTGTAGATAGTATTGGACGTCGTGGACAACCAAAGGAAACGATCACAAAGTAAAGTGCTTGTGTTCAAGTATCCAAAAACGAACTCCAAAACGCACACGGCTTATGGTGGATAGGAAGGTATGGTAGGTGGAAAGCAAATTGAACCAAACCGAAACCAAGATATTGTAAAGGCAAGTAGAGAACCATGATAATCACAAAGCAAAAGCAAGTCAATCTCAAAAGATATGAATGTAGTTCAAAGAAACACACACACAGAGAGATAAATGGGACTTATGCAATCAAGAAGTGAGCTAAAGAACCATATGATCCTAACGAAGACTATAAGCTCATGTTGCACAATTACAAGGAGAGCCACTAGCTCGATTGCAATTTATTGGTGGGCTATTAGATTTGCACAAAAATGTACCACCTACGAGATGTTCATCGAGCTTGCGCGCTTCTTACAAGAGATATGGCAAGTGGTATTTCTTTCTTTTCTTTTCTTGCTCTTTTTGCTTCTTTTCTCTTTTCTCTTTTGATTCTTTTCTCTTTTGCACACTCACTTCTTTGATGCCAACAACAAGATATATCAACAAGCGCATGCAAGTTTGCTCGGAATACTACACGGTGCAAATGTGCAAAGCCCAAGCAAGAGATAGCCTCAATAGGACATGGTAATCGCAAAGATATAGTGTGGCTTACAAAGAAATGGCAAGGCGAAAAGATTCATGATGTTATACCTTTCGTCGACGATCTTCACCCTTTGGTGTAGAAGTTTTGTGCTTGCCCACGAATTTTGGTGGTGGTGGATGATGGATCTTCCGTAATGGTGATGGAGGTCTTGTTCGTAGCTTCGAAACGAGCCAAAAAACACCAAAAACGGAGTCCGGATGCAAAAGATATGGCCAAAACCGTAAAACTGAAATGATGTTTTTTCTCTCTCTGCAAGTAGGTCGGTAGTACCAGGACTAAGTGCCCAGAAGTACCGCCGTACAAGGCCCGGTAGTACCGCCAAACTCGGGATTTTTCAGATCCGAGCTCGGGACGCAATTTCTGCGCGATTTGGGCGGAAAAACGGGCGGGAAAACAGCAAATCGGAGGGCCAAATGATGGAATTAGGCTATGGGAACGAAAAAAGGTAGATCAACAAGTTTAGCAATAGATCTATGGATCAAAACCTACCAAAACGCACAAGATTCACATATCGGTCCAAAAGCAAATTGGGGCTATTTTTGGTGGAATTTTCGAAATTACTCAAAATCAAAGAAAAATTTGGTGGATTTGGGGGTGGAAACACAAGTCAAATCCATGGCAACCATGCTCTGATACCATATGGTGAAGGCCAAGCCTCTAGAGGTGAAGATCGGATTGACGAACAAGTGGACGAACTCACGCAAGAACACGAGGAGGAACACGAAGAACGCAAGAACACGAGAACACAAACACGATACAAGAACCGTTTCCCTTACCGGTCGGTCCTAGGGGTGGAATCGAGCCGAGCCGGCTCGAGGCTCGGCTCGGTCAGGCTCGTGAAATCTGGAGCCGAGCCAGGCTCGGCTTGCCTCTGATATTTTTACAAAAAATGGGCTCGAGGCTCGGCTCGACAGGCTCGCGGCTCGGCTCGGCCGGCTTGCGAGCCGAACCTCACAACTGTACGAAATCGATCGATCTCCTTTCTTCCTGCTCTCGCGCATCTTTGTTCTGCTCTAGGTTAGACCGCCGCCGGCTGCTGCTCACCACCACGACGGGTCCGCTGGGCGACGAGCTACATGGGATACGCCGTCCCGCCTCTGCCGAAAGGGGAGGACAAGCTCCGTACGCTCATTCGTGAGTGCCGGCGGCAGCTGACGCCGGAGTAGCAGGCCGACCCGTACTTCGCCGAGAATAGCCCCAACTGGCCGACTATCCTCGCCGCCCAGCTCCAGGCGGCAATCGACAACCATGAGGGTCCAGCCAGACTCTCTCAATGGAACAAGGCGGCACGCCGCTGCTGGTGAGGTGACCACCCTCTCTACGACGTCTTGGTTGGCGGGTTTGTTCCGCCGCCCAAGCAGAAGGTGCCCTGGGTAACGTCGATGTCCACGTCGCGCTCGTCCTTGCGCTCGACGATGTCGATGTCGACGCCACGCCTACTTGTCCCCTAGGAGGAGTCCGACTCCTCACGTAGGCCGCCCCATAAAGATCAAGAAGGAGGCGCCCTGGTCAGCGCCGCTACGAAGGACATGCGGCATCACCATCCGGGATTTTGTCCCGGCCAAGGTCAAGGACGATCTAACCTCACCGCACTCCAAGAAGCGGGTCGCTCCACCGCCGGAGCAACGACAACTGACAGAGGAGGAGGTTGAGTCATGTTCCAGATCCAACTCGCCAAGGCCACGCGGAAGTCGTACGAGACCATCCTCTCGGCCACGAAGGAGTTTGCGGAGCGGTGGTCCGGCATCGTCTTCATTCAGTAAGTCGTTCCGACACATATAATGACTTCTAGGCCCGTATATGCACTCATTAAGAGCATCTCTAGCAGGAACCCTAAAAATTTGACCCGTATAACTCGGATACGGGAACCGTAAAACGTTTTTAAGGGTCGAAAACGTGTTCACCAGAACAAATCCTGCAAATCGACTCGTAAAATTCACGCTAAAATTCAGAAAAGCTAGTTACGCTAAAAATCAGAGTAGTTGTTCTTCAGTTCATACGAGTTCATCAGCATACAGACATAATTTACATAATTAGACGAACTAGGGCTAGATCTAGTTCATCAGAATCCTAAATCTAACCCTAATTTTATGCAAAAGGGCCAGAGACACCTCATCGGGCCTCGCATTGCGGCGGCGGCACCGCCGAGCTCACTCGATGTGAATGAAGTCCAGCTGGCATCGCGCCTCCAGCTGCCACTCCCGCTCCTGCGCGAGGTGCTCCTCCTCCTCCCGGAACCCGCGCTGGAGGAGCTCCTCATTCTGCGCCTCCCGGCGGCGAGCCTTCTTCGCGCGGTGGCGCTCCGAGCGGACAGACTTGGCCTGGACGATCTTGAGGAGCTCGACGTTGTCCTCGTCGACGAGGTAGTTGTCGTCACTTTCCTCCGTGTCGACGTCGCTCTCCTCCGCCGCGAGCACGGACGCTGGCGACGACGACCGTGGGAGCTCCTGGCCTCGGTGTCGTGGCGGCCTACCCCGACCATCCCGCGCCACACGAACTCGTTGCGGCGCGAGAGCATCCCGCGGTTGCGGCCCTGGACGGAGCGTGCCACGCGCCGCCTCTCCTCCTCCGCCGCGGAAATGGGAGCGGTGCTCCACGGCCACACCCTGCGGCCATCCGAGCCTTAGCATGGCCGCGGGTGTTGTTGACGGGCCACATCTCACCAAGAGGAGCTAGGGGGGAGGGAGAGTACGAGCGCGGTCGCGATTTCTCGCCGGAAGAGGTGGATAGAGTACGACGGGCGGCGAGGGTTTGTAGCAGATAAATGGGGGCGGTGAACCCTAAATCAACCGCGGACACGTACATATACTAGTTCGTGGATCGATTTACGGGCGGGCCGGAAGTTTTTTCGGGCTCTGGTCGGTCCGGGCCAAAACGGCCCGGACCCGTAAATCGGCCGGAATTATACGGGTTTCGGTTTCTGCTAGAGATGCTCTAATAATAATACAGTACTAGACCCGTATAAGCAAACTGCAAACCACCCAATTACACAGCCCACTCTTCACTTTTTTCCCGTCGCCGGAAAACCGAAGCCGCCGCGCGCCGCCGCCTCCTCTCGCTCGGCCGAGCTCCGCCGCCGTTGAACTCATCTCCGCCGACCATGTCGGTAAGTGCCCCCCGGCACCGGAACCGGAGCCTCCGATCTCCTCCTCACTAAAAACCCTTGCTCGTCAACTCGGTCCCCCCGTCTGATCCGCGCGGTCCCGCTTTCCTTCCGCAGATATTCGAGTACAACGGGAGCGCCGTGGTGGCGATGGTGGGGAAGAACTGCTTCGCGATCGCCAGCGACCGGCGCCTCGGCGTGCAGCTCCAGACCGTCGCCACCGACTTCCAGAGGGTGTTCAAGATCCACGGCAAGCTGTACATCGGCCTCTCCGGCCTCGCCACCGACGCCCAGACGCTGTGGGTGTCGAATCCTTGATTGCTTTTTTTTTGGCTGCGTGATTCATCCCGCCTGATTTACAGGCTTTCGTCAGTTTAGGGTTTGGGTCTGACCTGCGTGTGCTGCGTTATGTGTGCGTAGGTACCAGCGGCTGGTGTTTAAGCACAAACTGTACCAGCTGCGGGAGGAGAGGGACATGAAGCCCGAGACCTTCGCCAGCCTCGTCTCTGCCCTCCTCTACGAGAAGAGGTGAAATGTTTCAAGCCTTGTTAACTTGATTTGCAGAGGCACACAATGGGGATGGTGTAAAGAGTACCGATTCATGTGAAAACATGAACACCTGTTGAGAATATGAAGTAAATTTGGACTTAATGAACTGAGTTGCTTGTTGGTGTGCCCTTCTATTGGGTTAATGTCGATATGAACATTTATGATTTAAGAAAATTGATGATATCGTAGTGCTGCAGTTTGAAATGTTATCCTCTGGTATGTAGTTCAATGTTTTTTGTTGTTCTGCTGATGTGTTGTGTAATACTTCTTGTTGTTGTTATGTGTCCTTTATTTTATTCAATCTGATTCATATATCATAGTTTTGATTGGCTGAAATGTGTAGGATGTTTGTGTAGATACAGTATTGCTGTTATTTTATACCGGCCTTTCTGTCTTATTACCGCCCCTTTTATTTGCTGAGCAGTGGAGACGGCTAACAGAGTTACTTATGATGTGCAGGTTTGGGCCATACTTCTGCCAGCCAATTATTGCTGGGCTAGGGGAAAACGATCAGCCATTTATATGTACCATGGACTGCATTGGTGCTAAGTAAGTATATTGTCTTTCTGCGAATTTTTGTGCTTGTTACTCCTCGAAAGTCCAATTGATTTGAATATATCTGTGTGCTATGTTTCATCCACATACCTCCATCATGCCATGTACATTACGAATCTCTTAGGGGCATGTGTATCGTAGTGAAGACTGAAGAGTGTTCTCCTTATCAGCTTTGGCTCAGTCATAATCGTCAGACGTATTTTTCATTTGTCATCCATTTGCTCCATGTTTCAATTAAATTTACTCCAATAACTAAAAAGAGGGCAATGATAACTGTAAGATGTATGGAGACTGGAGTGCCTTCCCTGCAAAAACATGAATATTGAATAGTGGAGTTCAGAAAACACCTAACTAGGGTACAAAATGCATTGAGAATAAATAAATGACTTAATAACTGTAAGATGTATGGAGACTGGAGAGTGCCTTCCCTGCAAAAACATGAATATTGAATAGTGGAGTTCAGAAAACACCTAACTAGGGTACAAAATGCATTGAGAATAAATAAATGACTTAATATTGGCCTTTGTATTTTTTGGAGAGTGCGCCAACGGCGTACCATACTTTTATAGAAGGCAGAAATAAATACCAGATCGTACCCTAATCGCGAACGATAGGGCAGAGAGACACCATACAACTCCACACCTAAGCTACTCTCTCACACTATTTGTGAAAACATCAGTAACTCCACTCCTCGCCAATGACCAGTGCTTGAGATCTGCCATGATTCTGGTGGCCAATTTATCCACAGGGTGTTGTTGCCTCTCATTAGCAAAGACCCATGCAATCCTGTTCTTCCAAAGTGACCAGCAGGTCAAGATTACCAAGGCTGCAAGGCATCAAATTCCTTCTTCATCTTTACACTGAATCTGATCCTTTCGCTGCTCCACCACTGGTCCAAGGTGTTGCTTCTGTCCGGCGCTTTGGTACCACTCCCAGAGCCTGAAATAGTGTGTGCCACACCTGCCTAGCGTGTAAGCACTGAATCAAAGTGTGCTCCACGTTGTCCTCCTCTTGCAGACAAACATAGCATCGAGGACCGACCCTGCAACCCGTAAGTCCTTCTCCAATCAAATGTTCAAATTCGATGTTGCAGGGACAGCCAGATGAAAAATTTGCACTTTAGGAGCGCACCATTTTTCCAAACACTTGCTGCCGCCGTGAAACACTCAGCACCTTGATACAACATTTTTAACTCGATTTTGCTGAATATTCTCCTGTTGAGGACCAGGGCCATGAGAAGCTGTCTTCAACTGCAGGATCACTGAATAGCATTGATGACAATCCATTGCTGCAGACACTGCGTGGCGCCTCGAGGACATAGGCCATTCCTGCTGTCTAAGATCCACCTGTTCTCCTGCAGCCGCCACCCGCCTCCACTGTTCTGCTGTGTTTTGCATCTCGTGTTGACAGACAGCGTGACTAAAGGTGCAATATCATTGGTTACTAGTCCGCTGATCCACCTATCTTTCCAGAACGTTGTATGCTTCCCATTGCCCACGGTGATCTGTACCAAACTGTCAAACACCGCAGCTGCCTGGGAATCCTTCAGCATTGGCCTACCTTACCAAGGACGATCAGGGTCAGTTCTCCTTAACCATTCCCAACAAGATCTGAGCCCAAGGCCTTGTAGCTTGAGATTCTTGACTCCCAAGACCACCAAAGCATGTCGGTTTACAGATGCTGTTCGAAGCCATTAAACATTGTCCTCCATGTACCTCGTCAGACCCAGCCCAGAAGAAAGATCTGATCCATTTATCCATTTCCTCCAATAATCACACCGGTGAGTCTGCAATCAACAAGTGATGAACTGGCTTGGCTGAGATACCTGATTTGATTAGTACTAGTCCGCCTTCCCTTGCAATCATGCCACATTGCCAAGCTTGAATAAAGTCAACCACCTTATCCGACATAGTTTGCCATTTCTGCTTTGGTTAGGGGGCGAAGGGCCAGCTGCAAACCCAAGTATCTGATAGGGAATTTTGCTAGAGGGCATTGCAACACCTGCTGAGTCAATGCATCATCGTCAGGATCTCCTCTAATCATGTTGCAGTGGACTTCCGATAGTTGACGTGCCAGAGGCTTCACCAAAGATTTGCAGAATGCTACGAACTGTCACCAAATCCTGCATCGTTGGCATTGCAAACAGAGCCACATCGTCAGCATACACAGATCACTGAACTGCCTATATATAACCATGTACATGATTTAGAAGGGTTATATTGTTTTTAGGGCTGGCCAGGAGCCATACAAATTATATTGTCAATGTAGACAGATGCCAATATCCATTCCCATCTTATCTGTACTTTACTGAAACCGCAATGCTTCATGTCAAGTTTCTTGAAACATGATAATATTCATTCTTGTGAACCCTAATTCTGGCTTCTTGTCTAGCCATTATATATGTAGCAGGTAATCTGATAAAAAGTGCTTCCTTTGCAGGGAACTGGCAAAAGATTTTGTGGTTTCTGGCACTGCTTCGGAATCATTATATGGTGCTTGCGAGTCCATGTATAAACCAGACATGGTTCGTTTTCTTACTTGAGAAATGTGTACATCATGATATGTGACATCATAAAACTAACTTTTTATTTGGTCAGTCCTATAGAATGCTATAGTGAGTTTCGTTATCTGGTTTTGCACTCTTAAATGACAATTTCTTTGTTCACTTTTTTATTTGGTAAAGGAGCCTGATGAACTATTTGAGACGATCTCACAAGCATTGCTATCATCTGTTGATCGTGATTGCCTGAGTGGCTGGGGAGGTTATGTTCTCATTGTGTAAGTTCCACATCTCTTCAGCTTTTACATATTTACCAAAAATGCATGCGATCATGTGACCATCTCTCTGCTGACTGAATACTTTTGTAATTCATTATTTGGGAACTTGGTGTCCAAAAGTGCACCCTTGAATACTGCCAATCCCTTCAGCAAGTGTTTGTATTTGAGCATTAGATTTGTTGAACCAACACAGTTTTGTTATTGGGCACCATAAGAGTAGTTGTTTTTGTTTTGCGAAGTACATAAGTTCATAGAGAACGATGTTTTGCCAATTGCTTTGAAGTCTGTCCTCAAATTCTGAAACTTTGTTTTCCTCGTTGCAGAACGCCCACTGAAGTTCAGGAGAGAGTGCTCAAGGGAAGAATGGATTGAGTTTGCTACACCTGTAGTCCTAGATCACGTAGGACTGTTCCTTCATTCGACCTAAAGCCTGCGTGGTTCATTTATTTCACAAACTAAAGAACCTTGAGCATGAAAGATATATATGACGTTGGTTCTGTTTTCGATCCTACACCTTGGAGTTGAACATGCGACTGAATCTGAAACTGAAAGCCTGTGTGCCTGTTCATTTGCGTTCCTCGTGATAAATTACTCTTGTCTGAATATGCTTTTGTTTGACCTGTGCCGTCTGTGACTATTGCATAAGATCGGACTTGTTTGGTTCATGTATTAAGGTTACTGCTCACTGTGAGTTGGTTAAATCAGACCACATACGGTCGCTCGTCTGTCAATTAGTTCGAAAATTGTGGCAAGATTGAAGTAACTTGGCCAAACTATTGTCCTTATTTTTGTAGAGCGAACTAAGCCAAACTAAGTTCATATTCTTATGCCTTAACTTAGGCATGTTCGAAAAAACCCGTGGCAACTTTTGTACAGAACAAAGCACCGCAGAATTTGGTTAAGAACTTCTGTACATCTTTACTATTTTGCACCAGACAAATGCACACCCTCACCAATCCAGTATCACCATTTACCATAATCTAATTCCAGCCCCAGTTTACCAATCACTTTCATTCTCTCGTCAGGACGTAGAAAATGAAATCTCCCACACGAACGGCTATCTTTAGAAAATGAAATCTCCCACACGAACGGCGATCTTCGGTTGCATCAGCGGATCAGTGTTCAGTGATTTGGCTCGCGTGCCGGAAGTCAAGAAACCATTCCCTGCATGAATGTCAAACTTAAAAATACTAAAAAGAAGATAATACGTAAATGTAATAGTCCGTCGTAGTCACTTGACATGTACAGACATGCTCATATCACCGCTTGATCAATTCTTCAAAGTTTTTACACGGCACCCGGAACACTTCCATTGCATTTGCCATCTCGTTGCCGATAGGAGAGCTGGAGAAAGGAGGAGGAGAAGGCCCGGGAGCTCCAGCGCCTGTGAGCGCCAGCGGCCATGATCGCCGCGGCAGCATCGATGTCCACGGGGTGACGTGTCTCCGGCCGGTCGAGCTCGACCTCATCGGCACGGTCGGTGCGGACGCGCCTCTGGGCGTGCCTTTGCCGGCGGTGTCAGCGGCGGCCGAGCAGGAGCCGCGGCAGCTGTTCCGGTGCCACTACTGCCGGCGCCAGTTCTACAGCTCCCAGGCGCTCGGCGGGCACCAGAACGCGCACAAGCGTGAGCGCACGCTCGCGAGGCGCCACGCTGCCACGCCACTGCCGATGGGACCGAACGATTACGCGTTCGCCATCCACGGCGCGGCGGCGCCGAGCGAGTTTCCGAGGTGGTTGCGCGCATTAAACGTCCAGAGGACGGCGGCGGCTGCGGCGGCCGGCAGGGACGAAGGGGAGCGGCGGTGGACTGACGGAAGTATTGGCCACTGTGGTGATGGAGATCAAGAGCTGTCAAAGCTTGACTTGACGCTGAAGCTGTAACCACGGTCCGTACGTGGGCACCCATGGAGGTGTAAACTACATGTGTGCAGATAGTTCTCATTGCTAAAAGCATGGCCTGTGGAGAGAATAAAAGGAACTTGTGAGCTACTCGCTCAGTTCCTAAATGTAATATGTGTAAGTATTTTTTGGCCCGCACTTATCTAGACGTGTATAGTATTGTTTTTAGTAACGGAGGGAGTAATAGAAAAAAGTATGTAGGGGTGTCTCATAGGTAAGTCAAACGGGGCAACCGCCCCAGGCCCGACATGAGGAGGCCCTAAATATAAAAGTGTACTAATAACTGTTATGTTGTTATATATTATGTGAAAAAGACTAGTGAATATATATATTAAAAAGCTAAATTTCTGGAGCAAATCCACATGACCGACTAATAGTGTGTACCACATATGTAGGACCAAACTCCGGATGGCACCCGCCGGGTTCGGGTGCGGGTTTGGCACCCCCATACCCGCACCCGCCCCTTCTCCCCGCCCCCGCCACCCGCCCCCATACCCGCTGGCGGGTACAGAGTTCAACCATACCCGCCACCCGCCGGGTATGGGGGACCCGACGGGTACCCGCTAATATTGGGGTCTGCCGGCCTCCCGTCGCCTGTCACCCAGCTCGCGAATCCTCATGCGGCCCCAACCCTAGGCGTCGAGAAGCCTCCGGGCTCCAGCTCCCTCCAAGCCTCCCAGGAGCAGCAGATCGGTGGAGGGCGCGTAGATCGAGAGTCGTGGCGGCCTGGTTGGGGGTGGGGTGGGGGGAGACGCGAGGAATGGGAGTTGCGGCAGCACAGGGGCAGGACAGGGCGACGGCGCAGGCGACGGCGCGGCGCAGGCGCGTGGCCGCACAGGGGCGGCGCGACGCACGGGCAACAGCGCGACGCACGGGCGGGGCGACGCACGGGCGACGGCGCGGGGTCGCAGGGCGCAGGAGCGGAGGGCGGCGCAGGGGTGGAGGGCGACCGGCGGCGGAGGGGCGGAGGGAGGCTGGCGGCGCAGGGACGCTGGCCGCTGGGGCGACGATGCTGGAGCGAAGGGGAGGAAAAGATGCTCGCGTGGGGGTATGGATAAGAAAAGAGGGAGTTGGACGGTGTGGCTGGGTCGTTGGGAGGAGTTTGACCCTTTTTTTCCTCACTGACAGGTGGGGTCGGCGGGTATGCGGGTGCGGGTTTGACACCCCCATACCCGCCTCCGCTAGACCCGGTGGGTTTAGATTTTCCCCACTAAGCAGCCCCGCGGGTTTTTTCTGTACCAAACCCTCCCCATTTGAGACGGGTACCCGTCGGGTTTGCGGGTATCGGGTACCCATTGCCATCCGTAGACCAAACTAATCTAATTAATGACAACAAGTTTAACTAGGTTCATAAACGCCCTCCGATGGAATCCTACATATTGTAAGAAAACTGAAATATGTGTCAATTATATGCACGAATTATTTATTTCAGAAACCTACACCAACACTTGTATAAATCAGATGATGTTGAGTGTATATCGGACGCGTATATCAAACAATCAAATCATCTTATGTGAAATTAGTATAATATATTTAATTAATTTATTTATCAATAATTACTATTAGGGATAATAATACAAGTACACATCATGTGCACATTGTCAACTTATTAATGTACCCACTATAACTCGCAAGACATATTTGACCACATGAATAGGAGTAGAAAATCATGGTAATGTTTAATTATATTTTGGAAGTTTCTATAAATACTCATCTAATCATACACTAAAATCATCTATTAAAATATTTGTTAAACCATGTGCTTTATATATATCTCTACTTGAAATATGTATACCCTATATACTATATATATTTACCAGAAATTAATTGATGAAGAAAAACTATTCTAAAAAATATAATTAAAATCTAACATGACGCAAATGTAGTTTCAATATATGATTACAACTATATGAAATGAATGCTACAGCTAATATTTAACATTTTTATGGGGTTTTACCAAATAAAAATTATACTAATTAATGCTATAGCATGTTAAAATAAGTATAAAAGATTAATATAAATATTATCCCGCGAAAGTAACACAAGAAGCATGATTTGTGCATCTCTGACCTGGTATTTGCGTGAATCTCCATTGTTCATGTGATGACAAACTCATGAAGGCGTCATACAGAATAATGAATGCCCAAAGGTTTTAATGGGTGTAGCATATGTTATATGCCTTCATTGAACACACCCATCGGCCCCGTTTCTATTGCTATCAAGCCAACAAGAATAGTCGACTAGGACATTACCATCAAAAGGCTCTTCAGACATATTCATATCTCGGTCAGTTACACAATAGTGTAAGTGAAGCGAGGCATGCTTTGGAGCCTCATTGCTTTATATCTCCTGGAAATGAGGAAGTCCTTGAAACTGAATAATCCACAGAGCAATTGCTCCTCAAGATGCTCATCAAGAACCAAGCTAGGAGCTACAGCTACTCGGAGAACATATTTTAGTTTAGTACTTCCCCTTGTTTTTATCGGTATTGGGGCACATTTACTTCCATAGTTAGCTTGATTGATGTAAGATATTCAGACAACATTATGCAATCTTGATCAGCATAGTCCAGCTTTCTTCTTGCAATAGGTTTGTACCTCTCACTGATATGTAATGTCGGCCCAGTTATAGCTGACCTTTGTTCCTTTATCCTCAAATTCTTGACCTCTGAGTGGACTAAAAACGGTGTTCCGATGATTGGAAACAAGGCATAGGGATCATACTTTCACTAGTGGACTCTCTCAACACATTAACACAACTGAACGCGTGCATGATACTTCCTCCCATTATGCAACATAGGTGTTACCCGGAACTATTCTTCTTCTCGATAAGAAACAAGAGTACTATGCGTAGGGGTACAAAAGTACACCTCAAAGTTCGAACACCACAATTACTGCGTAGGTCTGTCACACCCTAAAGTCCAAACACCACAATTCCACAAAGAATAACTCATGATAAATATCTAATCTATTATCCATACAGCCACACACAAGTACCCACACTGTCATCCTTGATACCGTGTTGTCAGCAATGACTCCGGAAATTAGATAAAACCACTTGAGTAACATATCCATTACATAATGAAGGGAAAACATCATATGAATTCAGCTACACTAACAATGCTCATGATCACATAAAGATCACACCATGGGAGAGAGAGATAAACACATAGCTACCGGCATGAGCCCTCAGCCCCGATGAAGAACTACTCCCGCTGCATCACGGGAGGCAGCAAGGTCGATGAAGATGGCTCCGGGGGCAATTCCCAATCCCGGCAGGGTGCCAGAACAGGAACTTCTGTCCCCCAAATTAGGGTTTTTAGTGGCAGCGGAGCTCTGGAGCTTTTCTGGAGAAATCCTTCGGGGGTCGTGATTTTTAGGTCAGGAGGGACTTTATAGGCGAAGAGGCGACACGAGGCGGTGGAGGAGGTCCCCAGGTGGGCCCCAGGCACGATCCACCCTTGACCACGGCCAAGGGTCACCTGGCGGTTGTGGACCTCCCTCGGCCTTGTCCTTCTGGCTCCCGGGGTCTTCTGGCGAAATAGAATTTCTATAATTTTTGCGGAATTTTCTGAGCACTTTGGATTTTGGATTTTTTCTGCAATGCACAGACATAATAAACAGAAACTGGCACTGGACACTAGGTCAATAGGTTAGTCCAATAAAATGTGCCAAAATGATATAAAAACATAATAAACACATGTGGCATTCTTATAAAACAAGCATGGAACATTAAAAATTATAGATACGTTTGAGACGTATCAGTATCATCTAAAATGCATTCAGATGGACACAACCCAGCGAACTCATTATATATATAGAGAATTTTTTGTAGAGAAGGTTAACAGATTGTTCAAAATATGATTAAAAAAATGGTTATGGTTATTCAAAGAAGCACATGAGCTCCAACTTCCTAGCATAAAAGAACCATTTGTCGTTTATTATTGACCTTGTAAACAAGTTTCTCATGTCCTTTACATTTGTTATTAATTATCCCTTTTGCAACTCCCACGGAACTACACCAAGAAATTACTAACCATCAGTACTGGATGGAAGACATTACATGGCTCCCGGACATTACACGCATGGCCCTGAATATAATGCCAAGAGAGCATTCCTTTGAAGCCAGTCAGTGTGTTTCATGTTCTTAGGATGTGTGTATTGGTGTGTCAGAATGTTGCTACTTAAAACTTTTTGGTGCAGCTAGCCGCCCCAAGGTAATATTATCCTTGATATGTTAGTCTCTGTTTGTCTCATACCTGGTACACACTCATATTTCTTGGCGCGCCTAGGCTTGAGCCAGGTGTTGGCCTTAGATGCTTTGCTCTAAATATATGTGTGAAGTATATGGCTTATGTATCTGCCAATGACAATGCATGTTAGTCTAGGCATTGATAACAATGAAACGGAACACGTCCTTCTGTTCACCGGAGAGGGGGTGCATTTCTTTGATTATGTTGAGTTGAGTGGGCGACATGGTAGGAGGAGCTTGTGGGGTTGCAATTTGCATGACAGTGAGGTTGTCGGAAGCCATCACGGAGGGAGGCGGGGGTGGTGGTGCGGCTGCTAGATGGGAGCTGCGGAACAATCATAGTTAGAGGAGACAACCTTATGGGAAGCACCCCGATAAGATCCAGCTGTGTTTTCAGCTCCCATTACAATTATACGGCCATACGGCAGTTATGTGAATTTGACTAAGCCATTGCATGACCAGCTCAATCTTGACAAAATAGGGCTGACAAGATAATATTAATACACCATTATTCTATGGGCATTGGTGGTGGATATGGTGGCTTGCACGGCAACGACAATGGATATGAGCGATGGTTTGGTCGCGGCACGACCTTGTCAGTCGGCTTCTCGTTCCGGCGTGTCCGACTCGTCTTCCGGTTGGTCTTCTTCTGTGGTGGAGTCGAAGCTGCTACGGGCAGCGTACGATGACCTGCGTGGGGCGATCCAGTTTGTGAAGACCTTCGTCGGCGCGGGTACTGCCCATCTCCTTTCCGGAGCTCCTATTCAGAATCGGAACTGCCAGCATCCGCACGAAGAGCCATCTGTTTGGCATAGGCCGATGTGAGCTTCACGAGGCCGCTATGACGAGATCCTGCTGGAGGCCGGAGTCGGTGAAATCGAAGTCGCTGAGAAGTGATGCACGACGACGCTCATGAGAAACCGAGCGGCGACCCTAGTCTTCCGCGGTGTGTGTGTAGCTCCTTCTGGTAGCCAGGGTGGCTGAGTGTCCCCTTGCGACGGTCGTGTTCCATGACGGTCGGCGAGGGTGTTTGTTTCGGTTTTAGGCTGGTTTCCTGCTGATTAACCGGCTAATTCCCGCTTCTTCTTAATTAATGAAAATGGCAAGCCTTTTGCCTCGGTTAAAAAAAATATATGGGCATTTGTTTCTAGAGACCGCATCAATATGACAATATCAATGGCCTAGGGCCAATTTAAGATACCGTTCAATATGCCTAATCGATTGTAGAATACCTGACTGTAAGTACTACAAAACGTTGTTCCTTCCCCGACACATTTCACCGCTGATTAAAATCTATGGCATTTGTTTCTAGAGACCGCCGATGAAGATTTCACCCTTGCTCCTGGCGCCGGAGACATAGAGTTTATTTAGGTCTTTCTCAGGTTCATGCTTTTTTATTTTACACTATTGTGACCATATCAATTTTTATGTAAATTGGATGGTTCAATTGCTATTTATGATCCTACTGTTTTAAATTTTCCAAGTAACTTTTTTGCTCAAGATTGGTGTGTGTTCTATTTTTTGATCCGGGGTTAAGATCGACTATTTGTTAACTGTCATCCATTTGCTTCCTATTTCTATTAAGTTTACACTAAGAAGAACTAACCATAGAGCAAATGATAATTGTAAGATGTATGGTGAGTGCCTTCCTCGAGAAAAGATGAATATTCCGGGGAAAACATGACAAATACATGACGTAATATTGGACTATATATTAGCATATATTTCCTCTGTTCCAAAATGCATCTTAATTTTTTCAAAAGTCAAACAATATGAAGTTATGTAGAAAAATATAACAACATTTAGAACGTCAAATACACATACATATAATATAAATGTATATTTCATGATGTTCTAATAATATTTATTAGATATTGCAGATGTTGATATATTTTATGTAATTGGCTGCAGGAACTCCAAAACTCAAATCGAAAGTTGATTAACAGCAGACGACCACCATCTATCAATGCTTGGTATTTCATCAACAGACTAGGGGAGACCGGGAACATTCTGCAAGGTCTTACATGCCCTCACAGTGCAGCAAACCATCAAAGAGCAGCGGTAGCAAACTGGACAGCACCAAGTCCAGCACTTCAGCATACACCGGCTATCAGAAAATACGATTATGCAAATCAGATGATTTCTCTCTAGAATACTGGAAAGCTGATCTAGTAGTGCATCAAAATAAATAAAAAGGATTTAGTAATCAAGCACTTCAGCATACACCGCCTGCTCTTTATTGTGTTTCCCAACAGGTCCGCGAAGCGAACATGGTTGCCCATGCGCTTGTTTAAGTTTGTCATACGTTAGTGGGTGGGTGTGTTACTGTCCCGTTTTGATATATGTATAAGTCTAGTTTCAGAAGAAAAAAGGGTATGCCTAGTGGAGAACCCCACACGATAAATGACCAAAGAACTAGTTGGTAGTACAACATTATTGAAGTGCTAGCCTAGCTCCATATGTATAAATACACTGAACTATATGCAATCGCTTCCTTCATGTAGCACAGTTTTTGTAAATCTTGTCATCTAGTTTCGTTTAGACGGCATCGACAAGACTGTGGTGCAATTACTAAGAATAGGATGCTTCGGGAATTTTAGTTGTCGCGCCACAAGAGAAAACGGGCATTTCAGCAGCTGTCGCGTAGCGCTCTTCCTCGAGTTAGTTCAAATCAGTGTGATGTACCAAACTGCATGGCGCACTTCACCTTGCCAAACAACTTATCATGTGTATTCATATGTAGTGCTTCCTCCGACCTTGCAGCGAGCCAGTAACACATAAATCAACCATGTGCCATCCTTTGACGACTCACGAGCCGCAAAAGCACAGGCGCTCTGACGCATCAGGCCTAGCAGCAGTAGTAAACTGGACAGCACCAAGTACAGCACGTCAGCATCCACTGGCTATCAGAAAATAGGATTATGCAAATCAGATGCGTTTCTCCCTAGAATACTGGAAAGCTGACCTATTAGTGCATAAAAATAAATAGAAAAACAACAGTCAAGCAATAGGAATTGCGGGAGTTCAGCAATGGAACGGCCATGCAGAGAACAGCCCCATCCGCACTTTTTAGGAACACATAATGTCTCATATAGTACAGTAGCAGGTTCACAAGGGAATCTATTCAAGTTTATGCACTTCACTAGAAACTGCAGAGCCTAGTACTCCACTGGTACAGTAAACTGTTGGGCTCATTCGGCACTTGTTGTTTCTAACCGTGCCTATTCAATACGAGAGGAAGTGTCAAGTTCAGTGCTTCAGTTGTGGCAGTTTCCCATATAGATATAGCCCTTCCTGCAGGTCAGCTAAAAAGGCCTTATACTCCATCAACATGACTGGTAGCATGTACTCCTTGTACTCCCTGGCTGGGTACTCAAATGTATCGTTGATGAATGTGAGAAGACCTTGAAGATCATCCTTATAAGCTTCCTCCATCAATTCATTGTTATTGGCGCCCGTTGACATACTTCTAGCTTCTTCTTCCCTTGCCCTGATCAATGCCTCCTGGTTCTGAAGACTTTGTTTCAGGACACTCCATTTGAAGGTATAGACTGGCCACTGTTTGTAAACTTGCATTGCTGGCAGTGCCTTGAACGTCTCCTTGTGATGTGATGGAAGGTCCATGAAAGCATCGTACAGAGTCAGGAATGCTCCAAACGTTTCATTTGGGTGTCGCATATTGATGTGCCTGCGGAGAATGCACCCATCGACACCCCTCTTGATGCAATCAAGCCACACATACACATCCATAGGGACATTCCTCTTCCCACCAAAAAGATCTTCACAGTTCTCGGCAAATCGATCCCTATCTGTTTGACCTGACACTGTTGTGTAAGCAAACCGATGGATACTTTGGAGCCTCATAGCTTTACTCTTCCTTGATATGACGTAATCCTTAAAGCTGAATAAACCACCCAGCGAGTGCTGCTCGAGATGTTCATCCAGAAGCAAACCAAAAGCTTGTTGGAGTAGATACTTCAGATCAGAGTCTCTCATCGTTTCAGACCCGTGTTCTGGCACAAGCACTTTCTCTGTTAGGTTGATTGTCTCTAGATAGTCAGAGAATTTGATACGGTCCATTTGAGGATGGTCCAACATTCGTCTTATTTTAGATTGGGGCTCTCCGTGATAGGTGTGGACCTGTCACGAATACTACCAGTTGTAGCAGCCTTGATATACTTGTGCTCACTTTCCGAGCTGGCGGTGTCCTGAAGTTCTTGGCCTTTGAGAGGTGAGGGGTATTGCTACTGGTACAGCTCACTGTCTTGAAAGAATAGTCCAGAGTCCGTCTCCACACTCCTGCAAACTGCAACATAAACACAAGCATACATCATCAACTAGTCAAAAAACGAAGAGTTGTCTGGATGCAAATTAAAACAGAATTCCTGCTTGTTTGGCATCATGAAGTACTCTGTATGATGCTTTCGTGGCCTATTCTTAATACATATTCTAATGCAGGCAGTAGCAAAATTTTATGTAATCTGTTGCACATCATAAAAAATGCATCGACAACCTCAACATCATAACATGAAATGTGCAGTAAGAATTTATCTAAAATGCAGTCAGACAAAATATGACACAACCCAGGCATCTTCCAGCTAACTCATTAATATAAATAAGATAGTGTTGAGATACACATGCTCGACTAGTTTATATGTCCAATTGTGCCACTAGGCAAAATGGTTCACACTAGTTCATTTAGATAATGTATGTCGATTTTAATCCATTGCACAGCAAGTTTACAGAATGTTCAACGGATGATCATATTGGTCATACATCTTTCCTACTCCTAAAAACCCCAGTTGGTGGTTGTCCGTTCACGTTCACCTCTCAACCTGACAAAGTGACAAGTGAGCCAGAGCAAACACGAAAGGCCAAGCAATTAAGCTATCCCCTTTCCCATCACAACGATCCCACCCCCGATCCCCCTCCTCCTGCAACCCGTGGTGTCCAATTTCTGTCGGGCGGGGTTCAAAATTCAAATCAAAGGTCAGGAGGTAGTCCGGCTTGGGCGGATGCGGAGGTGGATAAGCTCGGCCCCTCGGCGTCGCCTCCTGCCCCCGTTCCGCCTCTGGCCGCCGTTCAGCCTCCCGCCTCGGGATTTAGGGTTTAGGGGCTGCTGGAAGAGAAGGGACAGGCCAGGGAGGAGGTGGGCACGGAGCCAGTCTATCCCTGGAGTGCAAGAGCGGCCGCCGGAGAGACGGGCCAAGGAAGAGGAGGGCGGGAGAGTGGCCTACCTGCGCCGCCGCCGAGCTCTGCCTGGTGCGGCAGCCCTGACGCCTTCTCCTGAGCGAGCGGTCGGTCTCGGGCTCGGGCTCGTTTTCTTCGGGAGACGCGGACCGTTTCGGGGACGGCCAACAAAACCGAAATATAACCCGGAAATCCGCGTAGCAGGTGCAGATGCACCCACTGCGCAAAAACAAATTTTAAAATGTCAAAAAATTTAAAATAAATTTTTTAGATATAATTCAAGATATTTATGTTAGCATAAAAAGTTACGTGAAGAAAAAAACATTTTGTGACCCGTGCAAAATAGACAAATTCGGACGCTCCAAAATAATTTATACGAGACATTTTTTTTGTCTTTTTGCACAGGTCACAAAAAATGTTTTTTCTCCACGATATTTTTTGTGCTAACATAAAATGTTCTAATGTGTATCCGAATTTTTTTCTATAATTTTTTTACATTTTGAAAAACATTAAAAATGTTTATATAATAGGTGAATCTGTACCTACTACGCAAAACGCCGCCTCATAACCCAGAAATCCATAACGGGTAGCGGGTGTAGATGCACGAGTACAAAAATACACATAAACCAGAAACAGAGTAGAAGTACGCGGTACACTCACGCTGCGTATGGAAGTATGCTGCACATGAAGTACGACCATGCTGTACCTAGATGTCCACATGTAGTTATTTTTTGTTGTCCATCTTCCTGAAAGCCCTTTATTTTCGAGAAAACGCAAAAGATTTTGCGTTTTATTTCATTGAACAGGAAGAGAGTAAAGGTACAGGTACAACCTCCGCAGGAGGGACACACGCACACACAACATTGTCCTCACCAAACATCAGGTGAGGAGGTGCTACCAACTACAGATCACAACGACGAAAGGTCTCGCCTTGTCCAGTCTCCAACCATGAATGGCGAGGCGGCTAGACTCAGAGCCTCAAGGCCGCGTCACAGCCGTTGCCTAGCTCCTCCAAAGAAGACCACATCTCCAGGGGCGCGGACCGACGTACCCTCCACTCATAAGTGCCCTAGAAGAGTCGGCGGGTGGATGGCAGGGCCCAGCCAGAACTAGTGAAGTCATCGTCTTGGATGCGCCGGCGCCGGCGTACATTGCGCTCCGGACGCCCACGCCCTATGCTGCAGCCCACGTCACAGCAACGCATTGCACCATCTCCAGCTGCCGCGTCCGGTACTCCACGTGCAACCCAAGCAGCTCCTTCAAGAAGGGAACGGCGCTGAGAGACGCCGCCGCTGCCTTGTCCAGCGTTGGACAAAGGGTTTCCCCCGGTGCTCGAGGAGAGGGTCCAGGCAGGGCCATGACAGCGCCTCCATGGAGGTAACGGCACCCTCGGGTGTCGCCGTTGTCAGCGTCAGCAATCGCCGCGCAGGGATCTCGCCCCGGCCCATGACCATAGATCCCCGGAGACCGCAGAAGCAGGGGCAGGCAGGAGACAGGAAGCAGAACGCCGGAGAGGACCACCAGCACCGGGAGGGAGACCACATATCACCAGCGTCGAAGTAGGGGAGCACCGACCAGCGCAGTGCAACAGCTGCCGGATGGCTGCCAAGCCAGGCCAGCCATCACGGGGGTCGTCGAGCAGGGCTAGTGGCGCTGTCACAGGGACCTGCCACCTGCACCTTGCCGCCGCCGGCCATGGCCACCGCCGCGTCGGCCCGCAGCCAGGATCCGCCGGGGCACAGCCAAGCAGCCGCCGCAGCAACCCCTAGGGTCGCCGCGCGCCGCTCGCGTGCTCGCCGCGCCAGGTCCAGAGGCCCGACCCTCTGGATCTGGGGCCGTCGTCACGAAAACCTAGGCTCGGAGAAGCTCCGCTCCGTCAGCCTCGTCGAGCCCCCACGCTCGAGAAGGGGAAGCTGCGGGGAGCAGGTTCCCGCCGCCGCCGGATCTGCCCGGTCCGGCTGGGGTCACCGACGGCGGCAGGGGGAGGGGAAGGTGGAGGGGAGAGGGCGCTCGAGGTAGGTGGCGTCGCCTCCCGAGTCGCCCGTGGGGAGGGCGACGCGAGAGGGGGGGCCAGTTATCACTGATTAACCAGCAAACTCTATGCTTTCGAAAGCCCTTTATTTGCATCAACTTTTATATTTATTGTGAATCAAAGTGTCATTTAGAGTGACAAACATATGGCATTGACACACATAATCTACAATCTTGGTATCCAAGGAGAAAAATACATGGGAGAGAGCATACATTTTTTAGAATAAAAGGGCCCTCATCCTCGGCTTCATTGCATTAACATAGAAACCATCCGAGTTCAAGTGCAACGTGAAAAGGAAACAATGTTAAGCAAACTACAACTAGAGAGCAGGGCTAGCTCGAGAGAGGTCTTTTTGCCAGCTAACAAAGTTTACGGCAATTTTTGTTACAGCCCACGAAGTGAACAGCGTAGGCTACGCAATGGCCACGCTAGGGTCGCTGGACTCTGGAAGGCAGGAGGATGGCTTCAGCTTCTTCATTGGCTTCAGGTCTGGGCTTGGAGACCAGCACTCAATAATCTCGAGCGGCGAAGGAGGGCTGACAGCCAAGCTCTTCTTGATGCCTGCACCTCCAGGACTGCTCGGCGACAGAGGACGCCGAGGATCATCATGCATGTTCCCAGCAGGGAGGCCAGTGTGCGGAGTCAGCCATTTTCTAGGAGCAACGTGCTTATCAGCAGCTTCGTTAGAGCTTGACAAAAGGACTCCACCCGTGAGAGGTTTTGTTCCTTCAGCAGGATTTTCCAGCTCTGTACCTAAGTAAGAATCCTTCTCAACACCTGTTTCATATTAAGCCAAGAGACACCATTAAAGATCATATTGTTTCTGAATTTTCATATGTTCCACATAACCGCAGCACAAATGGTGTTTAAAGCAGAATTCGTTGAATTGGAAACCCAAAATCTGGCTATAGATTCGAAAGAGTCACAAATGTTAACTTCAAAAACTTTAGAAACAATTGACCAGATATTCTTAGCCACTATGCAATCAAACATGAGGTGGTGGACCGATTCTTTCTCAGCACAAAACAAGCACTCCTCGGGTTTAATGATCTGACGTTTAATAAGGTTGTCTTTCGAAATAATCTTGTTGTGAGAAAGCAACCAAAGGAACACATGCACTCTAGGGGGTATGTTTAACTTCCGGAGTGCCGGAATGTAGATCGGACAGACTCCTCTGAAGTTAATTACATGGTACAGGGAGCTAGTAGAGTAGGTCCCTGTGTTTTCGAGCTGCCACACCAAGGAGTTGACTTCCTCAGTTAGCACTAAGCTACTAACTACAGCGACAAGGTCATTCCACTGCCTCATTAGTTTACAGCTAAAATTCCTCCTAAAAGTGAGCTTCAGGTGCTCACCATCCCACACATCCGAGATGGTAACCTCTTTCTCATTACAAAGCGTGTATATTTTCCAGAAAGAGACGGCCAGGGGGGAGTTCCCAAACCATGTATCTTCCCAGATTCTCACTTTCTTACCCTTTCCAACTACCCACCTAAAACCAAACTTGATTGCTTTAACCACCTCCATAACCCCTTTCCAGGATCTGGAGGTGTGTGGAGGGTTACAAGCAAAAATGTTCAGAGCATTTGTCTTATATTTGTGTTCTTAGGTTTTTCCATCATCTTGGATATATCTATTAAGGCAAGACCCTATTAGACATAAATTAACTTCTCTTAGATTTGGGATACCGAGTCCCCCAAAATCTTTCTTCATACACACCAAAGCCCTTGGCCAGGTGTAGTTTCCTATTTCCCTCCAGGTCACTCCATAGGAAGTGAGCGATTTGGGTATTTATTAGATCTAGGGCCCATTTGGGAATTTAGAAAAGGAAAGAAGGTAAACAGGGATGCTAGCTAAACAAGTCGTAATGAGGAGAATTCTGCCTGCATAAGAGAGAGTTTCCCTCTCCAGCCAACAATTATTTTCATGATTTTGTCAATAAGGGGTTGTAAGTCCTTCCTTCTCAACTTATCATTGTTTAGAGTAATTAATAGGAAAAGCTCCTACTTTACATCCTAGAGCGACGGTAAAAAGGAGAAAACTCTTCTTCCATGCCGTCGACCTAAACTACAGTTTAAATAAAAGTGCAATTGCACTTTTCTGGTTGCACTTTTCTAAAAACTGACTGAGACATAAAAAAATCAGTCGACTGCAGAATTAGCAAATCCGAAATAGCTTTGGTAACGTCGTGAGGGAACCCTAACGGCCGCCAACGCCAACGAAACGGCGGAACCAGAACCGTCCGCGCGAGAATCGGATACATGCAGGAAACTGCGTGGCGGAGACGAGCACGAGCCGTACCCATCAAACCTGACGGAACCGTCACGGCAACGGGATTCCTTCTCCAACCGTCCCGTCCGGTCCCGAGTCGCCTCAAATAGCCGCCCCTCCTCGCCTCCAATCCCCACAACCGATCCGACGAACAGAACGAACAAATCCCCCACCAATCTCGTCTCCAATCGCCCAGCTCGTCGAGTCCTCCTCCCCAGCGCATCAAGGTACCGCGCCTACTTCCCCTCTCCCCGTCTCGTGTACATCTACGTTTCTGAGGCGCTTCGTGTACCATGGTTGGATTAGATCGGTTCCTGCTAGTGGACGTTTGATCTCGTGTTGCGGTGGGCGTTCGATCTGTTCGCGTATGCTAGATCGGTGACGCTTTAGCGAATTCGTAGAGATTAATTTTACACGTCGATCTTGTGCTGCTTCTGAGGATTCGTGTAAGGGGTATGGTGTTGTTTAGATCTGTTTGTGTGCAGGCTCTGTTCGTGATGCATGTGGATGTTAATCTACCAAATCCGTTTGTCCCTGCTTATTAGTTGCGTATTACTGGTATAGTCAAATTTTGATGTAGCCCCCTGCGCAATGATTATCTGTCCAGACCCGTATACTGCTTGTTCTTTTTGCTTTGTATTGTATCATCGTCGTCCTAATATCCTTTGTCAGGCCAGATAAGCTAGGTTTGTGGCTAGATTAGATGATATATACGTCCTTGTCAGCTATGGTTTTCTTGTTAGATGATATCTTCGGAGCTGTTGTGGTTAGATGTGTAGAAACCGATCAAGATACACGCTGCTATTGTTGGTTGACTAGCATGATACACTCACTATCGCTTGATTCTCATGTACAGATTAAAACGTATGATGTTTGATCATGTTCTTTCCTCTGCTTCCTGCGGCTTACCATCCTATTTGTTATTATTCTCTGCAGATGCAGATCTTCGTGAAGACCCTCACTGGCAAGACCATCACCCTCGAGGTGGAGTCTTCTGACACCACCGACAACGTCAAGGCCAAGATCCAAGACAAGGAGGGCATTCCCCCGGACCAGCAGCGTCTCATCTTCGCTGGCAAGCAGCTGGAGGATGGCAGGACCCTTGCCGACTACAACATCCAGAAGGAGTCCACCCTTCACCTGGTGCTCCGCCTCCGTGGTGGTATGCAGATCTTCGTCAAGACATTGACTGGCAAGACCATCACTCTTGAGGTGGAGTCCTCTGACACCATCGACAACGTCAAGGCCAAGATCCAGGACAAGGAGGGCATCCCCCCGGACCAGCAGCGTCTCATCTTCGCTGGCAAGCAGCTGGAGGATGGCAGGACCCTTGCTGATTACAACATCCAGAAAGAATCCACCCTTCACTTGGTGCTCCGCCTTCGTGGTGGGATGCAGATCTTCGTCAAGACGTTGACCGGCAAGACCATCACCCTTGAGGTGGAGTCTTCTGACACCATCGACAACGTCAAGGCCAAGATCCAGGACAAGGAGGGCATCCCCCCGGACCAGCAGCGTCTCATCTTCGCTGGCAAGCAGCTGGAGGATGGCAGGACCCTTGCTGATTACAACATCCAGAAAGAGTCCACTCTTCACCTTGTCCTCCGCCTTCGTGGTGGTATGCAGATCTTCGTCAAGACGTTGACGGGCAAGACCATCACCCTTGAGGTGGAGTCTTCTGACACCATTGACAACGTCAAGGCCAAGATACTGGACAAGGAGGGCATCCCCCCGGACCAGCAGCGCCTCATCTTCGCTGGGAAGCAGCTGGAGGATGGCCGCACCCTTGCTGATTACAACATCCAGAAGGAGTCCACCCTCCACCTCGTGCTCCGCCTTCGTGGTGGTATGCAGATCTTCGTGAAGACCCTGACTGGGAAGACCATCACTCTTGAGGTTGAGAGCTCGGACACCATTGACAATGTCAAGGCCAAGATCCAGGACAAGGAGGGCATCCCCCCGGACCAGCAGCGCCTGATCTTTGCTGGCAAGCAGCTGGAGGATGGTCGCACCCTCGCGGACTACAACATCCAGAAGGAGTCTACCCTCCACCTGGTGCTCCACCTCCGTGGTGGTCAGTAAAGTGTCTTGGTGTTGGAGCTTCTGTTGTGCCTTGGTCGTCCGGTGGGCTGCCCTTGTCGCCCTTCAGTTGAAGTGTCTGTCTGGTTTGTGAGACTATATTTCTGTCTGGTTTAATGGAACATCGAGTCCACCTATGTGTTTGTTTCGTGAAAATAGTTGCTGGTACAGCAGTTCTGTTTGAATATTGAATAAAAATGAACTTTGTACTAATTTGCCTGTGCTTGTTATCTAATGGTTGAATTGTTAAAGTCTGGTTCATATGTTGAATGATTTACTCCTTCTGCTTGTTCTTGTTTCTACATTGTGAATGTTGATTTCTGCCTTTTCTGCACTGAAGCTCTTAATTGTCTTTTTTTTCAATGTCATGAGAAGTTGTTTTGGAATTGAGTTCTGGATTTGGATGATTGTAGCCACGTACTGTACATGATAACAAATTGACACAGAAACCATTTTCTGAATGCCGCTCAGTTAGAATTTCTGTTTCTAACTCTTGCTTCTCAAATATTGTGATGAATTCTCGTCTATATCTTTTGTATCTCCTGTCTATTTAGCCTTTGCCTTGGGAGTTCTCAGGAAACTACATAGTATTACAATTAATTTTCTGAATTTTGCTGCCTACATGGAAATTATGGAATGAACTTGTTTTAAAATGTAGTACCTGACGGTGTAGTGAGCACCTTTGTCTAAACTTGCAGTGGATTACGTAAGCATTATGAATTCGATCCTACTCGAATTAGCTTGGCCAGGTACCGTTTTTCTTTCATTAAAAAACCGAATTTTGCTTCTGATGAGCTCAATTCTCTCATTAAAAAACCGAATTCAGTGTGCAGGAGGCAAGACGCTTAATAATGAATCGAAATTTTGCACGACAGTAATTACTCCTGGTCGCATGACTGTGATTGGATCACACTGGATGATAGTTCTAGGTTGATTTTGATTCAGGCTAACTTGTTAAAGAAAGGAGTACCATATGTGTGGACAAGCCAAAGCAATACTTTGATGTTCTCAAGCAAGCTTTAATTGAGGCCCCTGTGTTGGTTCTCCCTGATTTCAGTAAAAGATTTGTGCTAGAGACAGATGCCTGTGGGCATTGGAGCTGTGATAAAGGTGACAGTAGCATCAAAAGAAGAAGAAATGGCACCGGTTTTGTCAGAAGTGGTTAAATTTTCCCTGGTGCTTATTCTTGAGACTTGAGATGCGCAATCGTAGCAATCCATTAGTGTCAAAAAAAAAAAAAAAATCGTAGCAATCCATCCAAGATGTTTATTTTGTCCCACGAAGAGAGAAACTTCAAAGCGACACTTGAAACTACAACGAAAGATGGATCCTCGAGGGACATCTTTGCTTCTGATGAGCTCAATTCTCTCATTAAAAAACCGAATTCAGTGTGCAGGAGGCAAGACGCTTAATAATGAATCGAAATTTTGCACGACAGTAATTACTGGCACAAACACAGAAATACTGGAAATACAAGTACAATTTCAGTAACACGCCATTCGCACACACAGCCTTGTTGATCAGACACACCCTTGGTCGCCCCCTCCACGGTGTTCGGTCCTTCGACTCCGCCGCCGAGCCGCTGGCGCCGAGGAGGATGGCGTCTTCTACCTCGCTCACCCTCTCGTCTTCTTCGCGCTCAACATCGGTGGGCGCATCATCGTCGACGCCACGCACCCCCGAGAAGGAGGTGAAAGAGGGGCCGTGCACCCCAAGGGGGAGGTGAATAAGGAGCCGTGCACGCCACCACGACGGCGCACGGGCGGTATCGTCATCGGAGGAGTGCGCGCACCTACATCTCAGCCGGCGAAGCAGCAACAGACGGAGGTGCATCGGATGTTGCGCCTGCAGGAGGCAATGCGAGACCTGGAGGATGACCCCGAGGACACCCCTGGGTTGAGCGCGGTGCTGCAAGACTCGATGAACGACGTGCCGCCGCTTTCAGACCGCGACGCCATGGCACCCTTCTTCGACCTCACCAGCAACGACGATGAGGCAGGGCCCGGCGGGCAGCAGACTAGGATTAGATTTAAATTCGTTCAAATTTGTAAAATTTTCTAAAAAAATTGAATGAATCTCGTTATATTTCGAGTTTGAACGTCGTTTCAGAAAACCCTATAGCCCGCGGCGCGTCCGTCCGACGCTGCTGCCGGACACGATTTGGTCGCCGCGAGTGGAGATGCTCTTACCTATGGAAAAACCTTTTTCAGAGAAAAGGCAAGATTGTCTGCTTAGTAAACAGCACACCTATGGAAAAAAAAACATGGTCTTGAGTATTCTGTACTGATAGAAACGCCATTTAGAAAAAGATCATATGAAAACACCATTTAGCATAGGAAGATCATTAGTAATAATTTGTATGCATGTGTCTTGGTTGAGTCCAAAACAACATTGGCTGAGCTGGTTCAGACATCCGTCTGAATCTCCAAACTCAGTTTGTACTGCCGATCCAACTATCCAAGTATTATCGGAAACAAATTGCAGGCGCACACCACTACTCTGTTCCCAATCAATACGAGGCTACCGAGACATAAAGTCTCTCGAACAGAGTTTGATTTGTTTGGACTCCGGGTTGTTCTCTTCGCATATTTCCGCAGCACAAAGACAACCAAGAGAGCCGATTCCAGCAACCATGGCGCCCAAGGCAGGCAAGGGCGCCCTCTTCGGAGACGACTTCGTGGCCGACGAGATCCTCGCCCGTCTGCCGGCCGACTGCGCCGCGCGCTGCACCATGCTCTCGAAGCGCTTCCGGAAGCTCCTCACAAGGCCGCACTTCTGGCTTCGCCACCGCCGTCTCGGCGCGCCCCTGGGACTACCGCATGCCGCTCGCTTCTACCGTCAAATGGCTGCGAGTGCAAGAGCTTCTACTTCCATGTCGTCGGACCGGCGTTCGTCATCAAGCACAGCGTCGGCGTCGACGACCGCAACAGGTATTTAGTCTTCCTAGCTGATATCTCCTCCACTGGTCAAGGGCGGTTGTCCGTCGACGACGTTGATTTCATCCTGGCCAAGGTGGAGGTACGCCTGAACTAGACGCTGCGGCACGCTCGCAAGGGCGAGGTGCACCGCTGCTTCTTAGCGTTTGCGTAGGACGATGAAATTATGTCCTTAGAGATAATAGTGTTTACTTGTTGCATTCATGGAAAAACATATCACACTATAATCTATAAACCTATCTAGATACTATCTAGAGAGTCCATGTTAAATTTTAATATTTTTGCTCACTAAGTTGCTATTCGTAAAATAGCACGTTATATCGCGCTAAAACATCATAGCGTTACTTTTTTTGTGTGCGTAATCGTCATTATAGAAATTATCTTGTTGCGATCCTATGAATCAGTTTAGAAAGAAGGAGAAGTTGCTTTCCCCTTTATCCGTGATGAACTACAATCTGTTGGTTTCACTCTTGAAATTGGAAGATGACATCGCTAATTAATGCTTATATATCTTAATTAGTAATTTATGTTATGTTATTACTCTGAAAAATGTTGATGCTAAGCTTCTAGATAATTTGATAACAATTTTTTTATGTGCTTATGCAGGAAAGGACGAAATATATATCGTCTCGTGGAAACTCAAAGGATGGGAAGAAATTAATACTTGAGGAGCCAAGGAGTCTATGATCGATCATGTTGCGATCGAAAGTCTTTGGACGGATGGACTGATCATGTTGGGATGCCGGGAGCTCTAAAACGCATGCATAGACGGCCGTAGTGATGTGGATGCTAAATATACAAAAGAAACTGAACGAAAAAACAGATCGCGATGAGGCGGCAGTTGTGATGACGTGGACAGTTTGCATGTTTAGAGAAATATGTTAGTGGGGTTGATCTACTTAGTTATATAGGATATAGGATAGGATGAGTGATATTGGTGATTTCAGTCTCTAAGTTATAAATAAATACTCAAGAAAATATGATTTGCTGACTTGTTATTATGAAAGTTCAGGAAAATGCGATATGTTAATTTCTTATTTAAAGATGACTCGTGAAACATACAAAATCGAAAGAGATGGGAAGTAAGTCATCGTTTTTAGCATTTTTACCTAACTCCTTGACACATGTAAACGTGATATATTTTTATATCCTGACAATACACACATTAGTGAAATCTATACATGAAAATATGTGTAGTCATGTAAAGCTTGGTCCATTTTTTTTCAAATGTAGTGAAGGATGCAGATGAAAAACGTTAACATTAATTTTTTTTCTTTTCTTTTCTGAATAGGGTAAGGGTCTAGAAGGACCCAGAGCTTCCATTATAATTCATAGTTATCGAGTTGCAGAGTTACATCACACATCAGGACCCATAGAAAATACGAAATTACAATCAGGTCCAAAATTATTGCATGAAGGACCCAGAAAGAAATTCTGAAAAGCAATCTAGTCCCTCCCTTCTTCTCCATCGCCATACAGGAATCGGGAGCTTCGCCGCCGGGGACTGGCCACTTGTGGTGGAGCACCTGCCACCGCGCCATCGCCGGCTCAGGCCAGGGATAAACGCCTCGGCCGACCTGTAGGAGATGACATGCCTCCGATGGAGGTAGAAGAGGAGCCGGCATCCAACAAAGGATGCCAACGCTCGCATCGGTCGCCCTTCGACCAGAAGAATCTGCGGGAGGGCAAATTTCGCCGGAAACGCCAGATCCGGAGGACCCCGCTGCAGATCTGAAGCAGCTGCAGCCTCTCCCAGCCAAGAACTCCTCCAACGCCATGCTGGTTTGAGGGAGGGAGCAAAATAGTTGCGACCACACATGCATATACATGGAAAAGCAAGTTTATTGACGAAGCGTTGGCACAATCCAATCGCCACCGCCGCCCACCACCGGCACCATCGTGCGAGAGTAAACCCCAGTTCTCCCAATGCACTTGCCAGCATCGAAGAACGACTTCTGACCGGCATAACGCCAAGACGCCATACAAGGCAAAACCTAAGCTAGTGCTATGTACAGAGATCCAACCACCTACTCTATCGTCTCGCCGGCAGGGCTTGCCACCGGAGAAAGGAAAGGAGAGGGGCGGAGAGAACTCTGGGTGTACGACTCTCAATGGGGGCAAGCGGTGGGAGAGTCGTTAACGTACATTAAATATTCTTTGCTATCATGCAAGCTAAGCAAGCAATGACCCTCACTAGTACAGAACGACACATCGGAAACGGGCCAAAAACCCTTCGGCAACGGAGAAAGGGTCCGTGTCCCCGCCTCTGTCACTGATGTGAAGGCCTTCATCGGTAACGGAGGCCAAAAACCGTTTCCGATGAGGTCTCCATTTGGCAACGGTTGTGCGCAGACCTCCGTTTCCTTAGTTTTCCTTCATCAGATACGGAGTTTGCCATCCACCCGTTTGCACTGAGCATTTCTCATATTTCGGTTACAGGATGCCACGTTTACAAATGCCACTAGATACTTAAAATCTCACAGCACAAGCTCAAATACTAAAACGGTAACAGATTCCATTCATATCACAATGTAACTTTACATTTCCATCACAATTTCACCTTTACAATTGCATCACAAGATGTGACAAACATAAGAGGTAAAACGATAACAGATTTCATCTATACTAAGCCTATCATGTCAAAGGACGGAAAGAATATATGATTTCTTCACTACATCATTTTCCACAATCCTCGCAGGTGTCACTCTAACTATCTCTTCTTATCTCAACTTATTGAGAGAAGGATGTTGAAGTTTTGAACCCTATACATTAGTAAATAGAGTTACAATTGTTAAATAAATATGCTAAAACAAATACACTATGAATTTAAGCAAACTGAAACGATATCTTACCTATGTCTTGAGGTGGCTCTTATTGATGAACCGGAGCAGCCAACACACGGCTTGTCAACAAGATATTGCGATGTCAGCAGCTTCATAGGATGCCTGACAACGATCATCCTTTCCATGGAGGCCACCACCGGCTCTGGATTTTTTATGCAGTGTCACCGAAATCTAATACGTCACCGATGTGACATTTCGGCGACACTGTATAAAACACTCTTACTTAAAAAAGTATTTTATGCAGTGTACCAAAACGTCACAATAGCGACGATGGATATGTATGGTGGAGTTTGAAAGGGAACAGCTTGATATCGCTAAATGTAAATAAGGATTTATGTTAGTTCTGACACTACTAGATAGAACAAACAATTTAACATAATAATATGAAGTATACAGTAGTATATAGTGTGTATTGACCTGTGTATATAATTGGAGGCCATTATGGGAAAGTCAACAAACACTACTCTCTTGAGTAATGTTCGTTGTTTGTTCTGTGTCTCCGACTTTTTTATGCAGTGTCACCGAAATAGACTCCTGTTTTCACATGGACTAGTTAGCTAAACTATAACCGGTTGCAAGTGCACAATAGGCAAGTTAACTACATCAAGAAATGATCTAGATAGAACTACCGGATGTGAACTGAACTACTATCAACAAGTTAGCGAAACTACAACCGGTTGCAAGTGCACAATAGGCAAGTTAACTACATCAAGAAATGATCTAGATAGAACTTCCGGATGTGAACTGAACTACTTTCAACAAGTTAGCTAAATTACAACTAGTTGCAAGTGCACAATAGGCAAGTTAACTACATCAAGAAATGATCTAGATAGAACTACCGGATGTGAACTGAACTACTTTCAACAAGTTAGCTAAACTACAACTAGTTGCAAGTGCACAATAGGCAAGTTAACTACATCAAGAACTGATCTAGATAGAACTACCAGATGTGAACTGAACTACTTTCAACAAGTTAGCTAAACTACAACTACTTGCAAGTGCACAATAGGCAAGTTAACTACATCAAGAAATGATCTAGATAAAACTACCGGATGTGAACTGAACTACTATCAACAAGTAAGCTAAACTACAACTAGTTGCAAGTGCACAATAGGCAAGTTAACTACATCAAGAAATGATCTAGATAGAACTACCGGATGTGGATCTGATACCTTCTTCACGTCGCCGTTGGATCGATCTAGCAGATCCGGAAGTGGTGGAGGCAGAGGAAGCGGACAGAGCGACGACCTCGCCGTGTCGGGCGAGATGGCGAAGACCTCGCCGTGTCGGGGGACATGGCGAACACCTCGCCGTGTCGGGGGAGATGGCGAAGATCTCGCCGTGTCGGGGGAGATGGCGAAGACCTCGCCGTGATAGCCGTCGTCTGAGCGGAGACGGCGCCGCCACGGCTCCGGCGATGGCCGCAACGCCAGGAGGCGCCGCCACGAATAGATCTAGCATACTGGGACAGAGTGAGGAAACGAGTGTTAGGTTTTGCTCTGTACGCCCATATATATAGGTAAAACATAGGAAACGGTTCTTTAGAAGGACCGTTTCCTTTGTGTTTCTTCCACTGAGGTGTGGGACCTACGCGCCCACTCTGTGGAATTTCTTCTACTCTCTGGAATAATATTTTCCTAATCTCTACTATATGGAGAAAACCACTTATAGGATACTTATATTAATATTAGTGATTACTACATTACATACGCAGTACATATTAATAATAATAAAGTAAATTACAGTTGGAGAACTTATAGAACTACTACTAGCTACTTCTTGTTTTTCTTGCACCCTGCTTCCGCGCAATCCTCGTCCTTCTCACGGCCTCGCTTATTGGGGGCCATTGGAGGTGGTGGCGGCGGCGGCGGCGACAGCATATCGGAGGCGGTGGCGGCGGCTTTCTTCTCCGTCGCCGGGGCTCCCTTCTTCGGGACCGGCGCCTCCGCCTCGTCCTCCTCATCGTCCTCCTCCTCCTCCTCCTCCTTCTCCTCTTCGGTTGACTCGTCATCAGAATCAACCTTCGGCGGGCCCAGCATCAAGGTGGGATCATGGAAGTTGGCGTATTCGTCGTCGCTCGTCTCCGGCGTCGGTCCTTCAACGGACTCGCCGCTGACGGGGGTACTGTCCCGCGGCGACTCAGTGTGCTCCTGTATGTCGTTGCTGCGAGGCATCTTCGCTAATCAGTAGGAGGGAGCGAGCGAGCGAGAGAGAGAGAGAGCAGATTCGGTGGCGTCTTGAGCTAGCAAGGATTGGGGTTTTCAAGGAGTAGTGGGCGGTGCCACTACGCCATGGCATTTACTCGCCTCGCTTCGAATTCCAAGATGGAACGTGTCCACATTGGAAACGGACACCCAAAAGTCTCCGTTGCTATAGAGGCACATATCGGAAACGGAGCCAGAATTAAGACCGTTGCCAATACTATGGGTAACGGAGTTAATACTTTCTCCGTTACCTATGTTGACGGGCCAGCCGCGGCCCAGGTCAGGTTTGTACGCACTGGCCGCGCGGAAAACGCGATTCTCCGTCGCCTAACGCCTGTCGTTTCCATAGAGGGGTATCCGATGTGTCGTTCTGTACTAGTGCCTATTACATGAGCAATTACAAAAAAAACTGGTGAGTAAGAGAATGTACTATTTAGTCACTTGAGCTGACCAACAAATGTGTCACATGAAGCATGTATCAAATCTGCATCCGGAAACAAACAAAAAAAATGACCAGTTCCAATATTTCCGAACAAAAAACAATGATTAAGCAATCAGTGTTCTCTGATGGCAACTCGAGTGAATTTTGGACATGTGTTCATGTTTTGCAGCATGCTCCTCTGCTCTCTGACTTGCACTGATGCAGATCTATAACTATTCAGCAAACAGAGATAAGCTTGCACATAACTTAAACATGATACATAGCTGTTAGACAGATATGTCACGTAGCGTGACATATCCTCCTGATTCCCTAAATCGTGGAGAGTCCTTATTTGTGTGATCTCCCATTTGTGGTTAGGATTGTATTTTGACTATATATATCAATGCAATGGAAAGGCCCAAGTGTGGTCAATTCTCTCACATGGTATCAGCCTAAAAATGCTCAACCCTAATTCGCTTCCGCCTCCGCTCCTTCCCTAACCCTAGCCGCCGCACCATAGCCGGCCGCCGCCGCCACCGTCCCTCTCCTCCTTACTCTCCCTCCTCCTCCATGGCGCCCACCCCCTTCCACCATTGGACCGGAGCGTCTCCGATGTGGCCCATGCCGCCACACGGCGCCGGGAGCAACATCCTCGGCGTTGTCCCTCACCCGGGCCCTCGCGCCCACGCCTACATGGCCGCACCACCACCTGCGCCGGCCTCCTTCTACAACGCCCACAGCGGCCAGTCCTTCTACGGCGCCCCGTACAGCGTCGCCTCCTCCTACACTGCGCGGCCTCCTTCTATGGCGCCCCACGGCCAGGCCTTCTACGGCGCCCAGTACGGCGTCGCCTCCTCCAACACTGCGCCCCCTACTTCGGCGCACACTTGGGACCCCTCCGCCCTCGCGTCGCCCTTCACCAACATGACGCTGCAGCCCCCCACCCTGGAGTGGGTCATGGACAGCGGCGCCACCGCTCACCTCTCCAACAACCCCGGTATCCTTTCCTCTCTCTCTTCACATCCTCCTTATCATCATGTCACTGTCGGAGACGGCTCCTCTGTTTCCGTCTCCGCATCCGGGCACGCCTCCCTTCCTTCTTCTTTTTTGATCGTTCTCTTCATCTTCGTAATGTTCTAGTTACTCCTCGCATAATTAAAAATCTTGTCTCTGTCCGTCAATTTACTACCGATAACAACCGTTCTGTCAATTTTGACCCTTTTGGTTTTTCTGTGAACGACCTCGTTACCCGGCGTGAGCTTCTTCGGTGCAATAGTACGGGGGAGCTTTATTCGTTTCAGCCACCGGCGCCTCGTGCTCTCACCACCACCACCACCCCTCATGATATTTGGCACCGTCGTTTGGGTCACCCCGGCCATGACGCTTATCGTCGTCTTTCGCAGCATATTTCTTTACCTTGCAATAAAAACCATAGTACTCTTTGTCATGCTTGTCAGCTTGGACGCCATGTACGTCTGCCTTTTTCCTCTTCCAGCACTAGAACTACTCGCCCTTTTGAGTTAATTCACTGTGATCTTTGGACGTCCCCAATTTTAAGTAATTCTGGTAATAAATATTTCTTAGTCATTCTCGATGATTTTACCCATTTTCTTTGGACCGTCCCTCTACACCAAAAATCTAATGCTTACGCCTCGCTCGCCTCGTTTCGCGCTTTTGCCCAAACCCAGTTTAACCTACCTCTTGCGTCTATACAGATGGACAACGGTCGTGAGTTCGACAACGCCAAACTCCACTCTCTCGCCGCCGCGCACGGTATACACATTCGCTTCTCCTGCCCATACACCTCCCAACAAAACGGTAAAGCCGAGCGCATTATCCGCACCGTCAACGATATTGTTCGTTCTCTCCTATTTCAGTCTAGTTTGCCCCCTCACTTTTGGGTAGAAGCTCTCCACCACGCCACTCACGTCCTTAATCGCCTTCCCACCAAAACCATTAGTGCTCCTTCCCGTACTTCGCTCTTCATAACACCCACCCAGATTACTCGTCCCTTCGCGTTTTCGGTTCCCTGTGCTATCCCAATACTGCAGCCACCATGCCTCATAAACTCGCCCCACGGTCTAGCGCATGTATTTTTCTCGGCTACTCTCCCCATCACAAGGGTTATCGCTGCATGGACCTCACTACCCACCGCATCATCATCTCACGCCATGTCATTTTCGACGAGTCCACCTTTCCCTTCGCCTCGTCCCAGCAACCTTCAGCTGCCTCCTACGACTTCCTCGATGATGATGATTCCCCCCTCGTCGTCCCCCCGGCTGCGCCTCCCGCGCGTACCCCCTCCCCTCCACCTTCGCCGCACGCGCCCTCTCCACTGCCTGCGCCCTCACCGCCACCTCCCCCACCCCCGCCGCCTCCTCCCGTGCATCGCACGCGTAGCACCTCCGGCATCCGCGTCCCACCCCGTGAGCGGCTTAACTTGCATGCTTCTGCCAGCAGGTACTCTCCGGTTCCGACTTCCGCACGTGCTGCTCTCAAGGATCCTAACTGGCTCGATGCTATGACCGCGGAGTACCGCGCTCTCCTCGGCAACGACACTTGGGATCTCGTGCCTCCTCCTCGAAACGTCAACATCGTCTTCGGCAAGTGGGTCTTCCGCCACAAGCTCAAGCCCGATGGCTCTCTTGACCGCTACAAAGCACGATGGGTGCTTCGCGGTTTCTCTCAGGAGCAAGGCGTCGACTTCGATGAGACCTTCAGTCCGGTTGTCAAACCGGCCACGGACGCGTCATCCTCTCCATCGCCATCTCCCTTAAATGGGAGACTCGCCAGCTTGACGTCAAGAACGCCTTCCTCCACGGCAAGCTCACCGAGGTCGTCTACTGTTGCCAACCGACCGGCTTCATCGACTCCACTCGCCCCGACCACGTCTGTCGCCTGAACCGTTCGCTGTACGGTCTCAAGCAGGCCCCTCGCGCATGGTACCAGCGCTTCGCGACCTTCATCACCTCGACCGGCTTCACGTGCTCGTGCTCCGACACGTTGATACGTCTCCAACGTATCCATAATTTCTGATGTTCCATGCTTATATTATACCATTTGCTACATGTTTTATATACACTTCGTATCACTTTTATGCATTTTCTGGGACTAACCTATTAACAAGATGCCACAGTGCTAGTTCCCTGTTTTCTGCTGTTTTTGGTTTCAGAAAGTTACTTCTGGAAATATTCTCGGAATTGCACGAAACAAAAGGCCAGGTCCCTATTTTTCCAGCACGTACACGGAGTCCGAAGGAGAGACGAAGACTCGCCACGAGGTGGCCAAACCACACCTAGGCGCGGCAGAGGGCCCCACCACGCCTGCAGGTGGTTTGGGCCCCTCGGGGGTCCGCCGACATCGCCCCTTCGCCTATTTATTCCCCGAGACGCGAAAACCCTAAAACACCGAGCCATTCATCCAGAACATATTCGCTGCCGCCGCCGTCGTCAACCCTAACTCGGGGGGGTTTCTGAAGCTCTTCCCGGCACCCTGCCGGAGAGGGGAATCATCACCGGAGGGCTCTACATCGCCATGCCCGCCTCCGGAGTGATGCGTGAGTAGTTCATCCTTGGACTATGGGTCCATAGCAGTAGCTAGATGGTTGTCTTCTCCACTTGTGTCATCATGTTTAGATCTTGTGAGCTGCCTATCATGATCAAGATCATCTTATTGTAATGCTACATGTTGTGTTTGCTGGGATCTGACTTATATTGATACCTATGTGGAGCTGAATATTATATTATCATGTCTATGTCATTTGTGATCTTGCATGCTCTCCGTTACTTGTTGAAGCCTTGGCCATGTGAATACTTGTAACTCCAAGAGGTGGTATTTATGCATGATAGTTAGGTTCAACCTCTATTTAACCTGGGATAGTGACAGCAAGTTCTAAGGTTGTAGATGTGTTGTTGCCGCTAGGGGTAAAACAGCAATGCTTTATTCAAGGATGAATGTATTGTTTACATTACGCACATTACTTAATGCAATTGTCTGTTGCTTGCAACTTAATACTGGAAGGGGTACGGATGTTAACCGGAAAGTGGACTATTTAGGCATAGATGCATGCTGGATAGCGGTCTATGTACTTTGTCGTAATGCCCAAATGAATCTCATAGTAGACACCACAGCTCACACATGCATGTTATATGCACTTATCAATTGTCAATTGTCCAGCTGTAATTTGTTTACCCAGCATGTTAGTTATCTTATTGGAGAGACACCACTAGTGAACTGTGGACCCCGGTCCATTCTTTTACATCTGAAATACAATCTACTGCAATCATTGTTCTCTACTGTTTTATGCAAACAAACATCATTTTCCATTCGATACGTTTAACCCTTTGTTTTCAGCAAGCCGGTGAGATTGACAACCTCACTGTTAAGTTGGGCAAAGTAGTTTGATTGTGTTGTGCAGGTTCCACATTGGCACCGGAATCCCTGGTGTTGCGCCGCACTACACTCCTCCACCAACACCTTCGAAGCAAACCTCGTTTTCCTACTGGTCCGATTAAACCTTGGTTTCATACTGAGGGAAAACTTACTGCTGCACTCATCATACCTTCCTCTTGGGGTTCCCAACTGACGTGTGACGTACAAGCATTGTTTCTGGCAGTATTAACCTAGAGCCACCACACGTCACTGTTTGTTCTCCCGTGTGCAGAGGGTACGGCCTATCTTCTGCTGTACGTTGACGACATCGTCCTCACCGCCTCCTCGCCGCGTCTCCTTGACCGGATCACCGCCTCTCTAAGCTCCGAGTTCGCCATGACGGACATGGGCAGCCTTCACTACTTCCTCGGCATCGCGGTCACCCGCGACTCCTCCGGCATGCACCTCTCGCAAGCCAAGTACGCCGTAGAGATTCTGGACAAAGCCGGCATGTCTGCATGCAAGCCCGCGTCGACGCCGGTTGACACGTCTCCGAAGCTCGCCACCACCGCCGGTGCTCCGTCTCCGACCCTACTGAGTATCGGAGCCTCGCCGGGGCTCTGTAGTACCTCACCTTCACGCGCCCCGACATCGCGTACGCCGTCCAGCAGGTGTGTCTTCACATGCACGACCCTCGCGAGCAGCACCTGGCTGCCATCAAGCGCATCCTGCGCTACGTCCAGGGCACGATCTCTCATGGACTTCAGCTTCACTCGTCTTCGCCGGACTCAATGGTCACCTACACCGACGCCGACTGGGCTGGCTGCCCCGACACTCGGCGCTCTACGTCGGGCTTCTGCGTCTACCTCGGTGACAACCTTGTCTCATGGTCTTCAAAGCGGCAACACACGGTCTCTCGTTCCAGCGCCGAGGCTGAGTACCGTGTTGTGGCTAACGCCGTCGCCGAGTCTAGTTTTATCCGTCAACTCCTCCACGAGCTTCATCGACCCACTCCTCCTGCTACGGTCGTGTTCTGCGACAATGTCAGCGCCGTCTACATGTCTACGAACCTTGTTCAGCACCAGCGCACCAAACACATCGAGATCGACCTCCACTTCGTTCGCGATCGTGTTGCCATGGGCCAGATCCGAGTGCTTCATGTTCCCTCGTCTCGACAGTTCGCCGACATCTTGACGAAGGGTCTACCATCACCGTTGTTTCTGGATTTTCAGTCCAGTCTCAACGTCCGTCCTCCTCCCGTTGTGACTGCGGGGGAGTGTTAGACAGATATGTCACGTAGCGTGACATATCCTCCTGATTCCCTAAATCGTGGAGAGTCCTTATTTGTGTGATCTCCCATTTATGGTTAGGATTGTATTTTGACTATATATATATATCAATGCAATAGAAAGGCCCAAAGTATGGTCAATTCTCTCACAATAGCATCAACCTTCGCATCCATTTCTAGCTTGACATGAATCCCCAAAGAATATTGGTTTATATCTTTACTGTGAAATTTGAATCAGTGGTTGTGTCACATCTCTTACGGTGTCACACTTTTACATAGTTACGAGAAATATGGCACCATACACACACTCTCTCTCTCTCCTTTATCCGGTTGAAGCTGATCACTCTTTGATCTCGATTTCAACAGTTCATATTTAGATGCATGCAATCTGATCGAATCACTTGTCCCCGTACATCGGCTGGATAATCTCGTTCAATAGGGCACGTCCCTTTCTCTCATCCTTTCTCCCGCGTGTGTGCTATCTCCCCGCTAAATTTTCCGCTCGGCTATCTCGTCGAACGTGGCCAAGGCCGCTGGTCATGCGCACGTGGAGGAAGAGGAAGAAGAAGTGCAGTTAACGGATGACGAGAGTTGCATATATGCCATGCTTTTAGAGGGATAAAAAATGGGGTACCCCATTAAGTAATAATCAGGTCGATATCCATTGCGATGGGAGCGGAATCAAGAGTCTTCATGGACCATGGTGACGTCATCCTTGCCTCCGTGAACTATGTCCTCAGGCATGTGCATACTGTAATTGTGACCAGTGGCGGATCTAGGACAAAATTGTTGGGGGTGCCAAGCTTTAAAACTTCCCTATTTACTTAGCATTTAGCAAGAATTTGTCCAAATACTAGTAGCATGTAGCAAGAATATATCCAAATATTACTATGTAAATGAATTTCTATACATTTTTAGGGGGTGCCATAGCACCCATGGCACCCCCACTGGATACGCCCCTGCTTGTGACCATTCGGTGCTCTTTGTTGCATTGCTTATTTGATTTTTACGAACTTATGATCCTGTCGCGGTATTTTTGGAATAGACAAGAGAAACTACTGCTAAGAACACATATATGATTAAAAAAATCATAAATTCCTCATATAAAAAACAAAACGGAAATTATTTCAAATCAAAATAGGATCTATAATTGCGAAGCAGGGAGTATAAATTGGGAAATTAAGATGGCGGTGTCACATCGTGGATACAGCTTGTCTTCTCCGCGTCGTCCCTACTACCATCGGTCATGGTATTGTGAATCTTCCTTCAAAGCAAATAATTAGTTAAAAAATTAGCCGGTTGTAATATTTAATACTTAAAGGATTGTAAGGTTACTTAATATATTAATATTGTGCCGAAGTGGAGTGATGCAATATGGACCAATGAGTCTGAGGTGTCTCTAATGACTTCGCATAGTAGCGATAAAGGTAGAGACAAACCCCATGATTAGAGAAGGAAGACACCCTATTTTAAAACATTTATGTATATCAAATTAATATAATTTGCATCACACACGGTGGCATATCGCGCTATATTAAAGTTGATGGGTTTTCATAGCAGTTGTAAACCTACACTCTTACACTTTTTTAGACATTTCTGGTGTGTTAATTTATTTTTAAAAATCTACACATCATAGTACAAAACTTATATTAATCTATAAAATTGGAGGTTAATAAGTTGTGTTATTTGAGAGAAACAAAAAAGATAAATTTTGATGAATTATATTCATATCTATTTGCTACCACTTTTTATTTTTGTGTAGGCCACATGCTATAAATTTTTCCTCTGGTGCTTTTTGTGTGACATAGTATAATGTATATTTTTGACATAGTATAATATTGTACTACGCTCAACCTTTTATACAAATTTTGATGTTGTGATTTAGTATCAAAGAACATTCAAAACTCAATGAGGGTACCGGTGTCATGATGCTCACTCAAAACTTTTTCATAGTGAAGACATAGTTGTATACTATACTCTAGATAGATCCACAACAACGTGTGGACTATTAACTATTATCTAGTCACTACCAAGTGGATAAGAGGAATACAGAAAATTGCATTCTGATTATCCGAAATTGCTATCCTTTATTAGCAAAATGTGCTTCAACAATTTCAGCTTGTGTTGTGCGTATGCTGGAAAAAATAAAAAATAAACTCTATATATAGAAATATGTTGGAAAATTGGTTTCTGTTATCTAGAAATACACAATGTTGAGAAGATTAGTACCTAATGACTGCCTCTTGTACATCTTGTACAATTGCACGGACGAGTAAATACAAAAAAATGACTAATGCGTTAGCACGAGTAAAGACAAAGCATTCCGACAAAACGTAGTTAATCAACTTTTTTTCAGGGGTAGAAGTTAATCAACTTTTTTTTTGAGGGTTACAAGTCGCCACTCTATTACTGAATCAAAGACATGTGAATGCAAAGATCATCTGGGGTTTGACCCAACCAGACGTGGCGACCAGATGCATGGTAGACCGAAGCTCGGGCTAAGCTGTGTGCCTCCATGTTCGACGTCTTCCGCTCATGAGCAAAGGAGATTGTTGCGAAGTCACTTGTTCTGGATTTGATTTCATGTACCACCGTACTGAACTTGCCCATGTAGCGTCCTTCCAGACTGTTGATAACTTCAAGGCAATCAGATGCCACTCTCACTCTTGAGACGTGAAGATCTAAGGCGAGAGCCAAAGCCTCCCGGCATGCTATTGCCTCAAGAACTGCAGGATTGCTGATTCCTTCAACCACCACTGCCTAGGCTCCCATGTAGTCGTCATTCGAGGCGCGGCAAACTACAGCCACCGCCCCTTTCTTACCAGTTTTCTTTACAGCAGCGTCTACATTAATCTTCACAAAACCTGGTGGAGGTGCGATCCACTTCTTCTCCAAACTGGTTGGTGGTTTCGGTGAGGATTTACTCTTCCTTGCTGGAACTTGCTGCAGATCACGCAAGAAAGACTCCACAAACAGATATGTGGATAAAGGACTCTGAAAAATTCCTTCATGAATGGCTTTCCTCCTCGCGAACCAGATTGCCCATAAAGTAACTAGGCATCTAGTCAGCTCCTCATGTTTTAGGGAGTGGATCATCACAAAAAGCCATTGTTTCGGATCATCTTCCCTAGTACGCTCCATGTGTTCCGTGATAGTATCCGACATCAACGCCCAAATGCTACGGCTCATAGGACACTCGAGGAGGGAGTGACGCCATGAGTCAGTAGCTTCACAGAGAGTACAGGAACAGTCAGGGGCCATATTGCGACGGTGTCTGACGTCGCCCGTCGGGATGGAGTGCTTTGCTAACCTCCAGAGAAAGACCTTGAGTTTCGACGGAATCTGGATCTTCCACAGCGCAGTCCAGTCCCTCTCCTCTCTCGCCTGGTTCGACCCTGATGCTGAACCATAAAGCCATGCCTCTCGCCGTCTTTTAGTACTGACCACCATGCGGTAGGCTGATCGTACATACAAGATCCCTGTGCGTTCGTGATGCCATGCCCAATAGTCATCCTGTCTTGCTGTACCCAAAGGGATTGAAGTGATAACTTCTATGTCCATGGGTAGAAAGAACTCAGCTAGCCTGTTTAAATTCCAAGTAGCCGACATCGGATCAATAAACTCTGACACCAATGTTGGAGGATTCGCTTTCTTGCATGCGATTGGCCGCTTTGTCGTGTCACGAGGAATCCAGTTGTCATTCCAGGCATTGGTCGCTTCTCCAGTCCCAATTCGGCGTATCAAACCTTGCTGGAGTATCTCCCTTCCCTCCATTAGCAAACGCCAAATTTGGGATGGATGCGAACCCACCTGAGCCTCAAGAAAGTCGCGGTTAGGATAGTATATCGCCTTCAGCGTCCTTGAGCTCAGCGTGTCCGGGTTTTGAAGAACCCTCCATGCCTGTCTTGCGAGTAGTGCTAGGTTGAATAATTCAATATCGCGGAAACCCATCCCCCCAGCAAACTTGGGCGTCGACATCTCTTCCCAAGACACCCAACATGTTTTCCTCTTCCCATCACGACTTCCCCACCAGAAATTTCTAAGGAGGCCGTTGATGTGATTGCAAAGACCTCTCGGTAGTTTGAAGCATGACATTGAATAAGTAGGGATTGCCTGGGCCACTGATTTTATGAGAATTTCCTTCCCCCTACCGAGAGTAGTTTTTCCAGCCAACCCTGTACATGTTTCCAGACTCGGTCTCTCAAATATTTGAAAGCCCCATTCATTGAACGTCCCACATCAGCTGGCATGCCAAGGTATTTGTCGCTGATAGACTCCTTGTGGACGTTGAGAATGTTCTTCATAGTTGTCCTTGTCGATTCTGGACATCCCTTGCTAAAGAACACCGATGATTTGTCGAGGTTTATACGCTGACCTGACGCTTGACAATAAATATCAAGCACCCCTGCCACTTCTCCCGCTCCTTCAGTACTCGCTTTCACAAACAGCAGGCTATTATCTGCGAATAGTAGGTGGTTAACTGTCGGGGCAGAGCTCGCCACTTTTAGACCTTGTAAGCACGATGATGGAACAACACTTCTAGATTTCAACAGGCACGAGAGGCCCTCTGCTGCTAGTAAAAACAAATATGGGGATATGGGATCTCCTTATCTGATAACCCGCGTTGGTTTAAATACCTCTGTCGGTGTACCATTGAATAAAACTGAGAATGACACCGAAGAGACCATCCTCATCACCAGATCAACCCACGCAGGATGGAAACCAATCTTCAGCATCACAGCTTGGAGATATGTCCATTCGACCCTGTCATAGGCTTTCCTCATGTCCAGCTTAAGCGCATAGTGTTGATGTTTCTTTGCTTTGTTTCTCTTCATAAAGTGCAGGCATTCATAAGCTGTAATAATATTATCAGTAATGAGTCTCCCAGGTACAAATGCCGATTGCCCCTGCGAGATAATCTCCGGCAAAACCTTCTTCAACCTGTTAGCAAGAACTTTCGAAGCAATTTTATAAATCACATTGAAAAGGCTGATTGGTCGAAACTGACCTAGTTCTGTTGGGTTTGCCACCTTCGGTATGAGAACAATGAAGGTGTCATTTATTTCCTCCGGATTATCAACACCCTGTAGTATGCGTAAGACAACGTTTGTTACCTCCCCTCCACATAACTCCCAATTGCGTTGGAAGAAATGTGCTGGAAAACCATCTGGGCCAGGCGCCTTGGTAGGAAACATTTGGTATAGTGCTGCTTTAACTTCGTCCTCTTTGTACGATGCCATGATTTTCTCGTTCATCATGTCTGTGACTTTCCTTGGAATAGTATTAAGAACCTCTTCCATTCCGCTGGTCCCCTCTGAAGAATACAAAGTGTTGTAAAAATTCCGAGCCAAAACACTAAGCTCCTGCGGGTCATCGGTGAATACACCATCCGGCTTTTGCAACCTTGAAATCTTATTTTTCTTCTTTCTCTTGCTAGCTCGGAGGTGGAAAAAACGTGTGTTCTTGTCGCCTTCCGACAACCATTGCACACGGGATCTTTGTCGCCACATCACTTCCTCCCGATGATTTAATTCAGCGATAGGTTCACAAACTTTGATCTCAACATGGCTTGGACCTACGCGATCGGGCGCAGCCCGCAAGTGTTCCAACTCCGTTTTAAGCTGACGGAGAGTTTTCCGAACATTGCCAAATGTGTTCGTGTTCCAGCTCTGGAGGCTATCCGAAACTGATGAGATCTTTGTCTTTACCTCCCTCGTACTTGAGCTGTGTCCTCTATCTCTCCGTTCCTCCTTGAGAAACGGATCAAAAGCCTCATGCTCCTCCCACATGATCTCGTAACGAAAAGGTCGTCGTTCCGGCCGGACAGTTCCATCACGTGGATGCAACCTCAATAGAATCGGTGAGTGGTCCGATGTAACTGCAGTTAGGTGTTCCAACCCTGCTAAAGGATACCTCACACTCCAGCTCGGTGACGCTAGGGCCTGATCTAGCCGAGTGCGGCAATAGGTACCTCCGGCCACCTTCTTCTCGAAAGTCCATGCTAGCCCTTTGTACCCAAGATCTGCTAGCCCACAGACGTCGACAGTTTCTCGAAAGGCTGCAATTTGGGCGCTGCACCTCTCGTTCACACCAACATGTTCTTCCCTATGGAGTACTTCATTGAAGTCACCAATGCAAAGCCACGACAGGTCTGATGATGATTTGATGAACTTCAACATGTCCCACGTCTTAAAACGCTCACGGACTTTAGCTTCTCCGTACACACACACGTTAGACGCCATGGTTCCATATCAACAGAAGAAACAATAGCCTCTGGTCCAACGGCCTCCCGTGGGCCGTTGCAGCTTCCCCTCCTTCGAACCACATCCATTTAGTTTTGGGCTCGCAGCCTATACTATGCTTGGGCTGGAACATGTCCACATGGGCCCTGACGAGCTCACTTTCAGTAGAACTCCGTTACCAAATTTGGCGGTGTCAACTTCAGAGTGACATTATCTAAAAATAAAAATTGTCTAAAAAAAATCTAAAAATAAAAAACTTCAGAGTGGCAGACCTAAAAGAAACTTGGAGTGACAATTTCGCAACCCACTACACTTGGAGGGAATAAAAACTGAACCAGGAGGTAAGGGACTGACTGGGCAAACTATCTTAACCTAGAAGTAGCAGTAAAACTGTACTACTAACTATATTCAGTTAGCATCGCATCGTTTGACAAAAGGAAGAGAGAAAACTAATCACAAGAAAGATGCTGATTCCATTTCCAGGCCCGGAATCCTGCCGCGGCAACGTACTATTCTGCAAGGCTGCAGCAAAGGGGGCTCCTTCTCCTCTTTTCGGCAAAGCAACGGCACCTCTTTCCGTACCTTTTCAGGCGCCAACCAAAACCCGCCGTATCCACCGAGCGTCGGCCGGCCGGCCGGCCGCCGGCTCCCGGCCCGAGCCGGCGGAGCTGGCATTTCTCAAAGACCTGGGTAAAGCTCGTGTGGAAAGGATGGAAAGGGCGAGGTAAACTAATGGAAAGAATCCGTGGGATTATGGCCCACTTCTTTTCAGCTTATTTTTTAGATTCTCCCAGAAGCTACCCTCATCAGCTTCTCCCAGAATCTCGTTTTTTAAATTTGTTTAAACTTCTAAACAAATTTAAAAAACGAGATTCTGGGAGAAGCTGATGGAGGGTAGCTTCTGAAAGAATCTGGAAAATAAGCTGAAAAGAAGGGGCCTATATGCCTGCTGGTCCTCGTTTGGCTTTGGTAAAAAGACGGTTCTTTGCTTGCGTGGTGTTGTTTTACCGGACCTACCGGCCGGGTTATAAAAACACCGCCGGTGGCTTTTCCGCTTTTGGGATCGAGGTGGAGTTGCACTCGACGCTGATGCGTTTTTCTTTTTCTTTTTGCTTACTAATTTCATCATACTACTACGAACGGTGAAGCCTGCCGGGACCAAATTGGCTAACTGCATCTAGTGAAAAGAAAACTTTTCGATCTCCAGATGAACATTTGTCAGTCCGTTCTGGATAAGCGGGAGTTCCTCTATGCCCGTTGAAAACGAGAGTTCGGGTAGTGGATATCGACCACTTTGACCTCAAAAAACGAGAGTTCGTCGACAGATTGACCAGCCGTCATTTCCTCTACACGTTTGATCGACGATTCGAATGCGTGTATCATGTGGGTCAAATGCAAACTGTGGCTCTCACGCTCCAGTACTGAACGCGTGCAGGAGAACACGGAAATGGGGCTGAAAAATACTGGTGCTGCGCACCTTCAGATGATTCACTTCAGAGTTCTTTATTATAGCCGGGAACTCCGACGTGGGACCGAGACGCGTGCTCTGTAGTAGACTCGGGATTTGTGGGGCCGAGGTTACTGATGATTGCTACTGTGGGAAATGCAAATGCAGCTTCTGTGGAGGCTTCACAGGGTAATAAACTCGTGATCAGAAAGAGGCTAAAAATCATCATTGCTTCTGGGAAAGGAGCAAGCCGCCAACTTTACCGTGACTACACGCTACTACTGTAAACCAGGAGAACTCTCGACTCGCACTGCTTCCTCTATGCAAAGTTAACCTGCGTTATGATTTTGGTTAAAGTTAAACTTATACTCTCTACGTTCGGAATTAGTTGTCTCTTGAGACAACTAATTCCGAACGGAGGGAGTAGTATTGTACAGTATATACTAGAAGAAATATTAATATCTAAATGCATATGGCATGAAAAATATACTTTTAAGATGATATTATTATATTTGTTTCCATTGTCGATGCGATATCTTTTCATATATGTTTTTGATCAAATTTTACAAAGTTCAGAAAGAAAATTACAAAGTGTCTAACAACTAGGACATGCCCTCTTTCACACTATGTTTCGCTCTATGCATAGCTAGGGCAAAATTTCTCTTTGAAGAATCTAAAACATTCCTGCTGGTATGCCACTTCTCCTTCAAATATGATTTTATTTTTGTGATTCCATAAGACCCAGCATCGAATAATCAGATATTCCTTGAAACAGAGGGACATGTATCTGGCTCTGCCATCTAATAGCATGTCAAATAGACCTAGATGACAATTCAATTCAAATATTTAATCCCCACCAAATTTTTTTTGGCTTAAATCACATCCAAAGAACAGGTGTGACAAATACTCATTGGGACAGTCTTCACAGAGGACACCAGGAACTTGTGCTTGGGAAGGCAACATGAATCGTGTGCATCCCGGATTACAAGAAAAAGAAAATTATGAACCCCTGTGAAGTAACAAGCTTACAAGTCCCCATAGCCTTCAGTTAGCATGTGGAGATGAGCCAGAGGACCATGCTAGAAAAGAGCTCCCGGTGCCTCCCAAGTCCCAAAAAACTGTAACAACAAGACACTAGAATAGGTAGCGCCCATTACCATGGGTAATTTCTCTCTTGTTGAATAAAAATTTGATGTTCATTTCTCGGTTTGAAATACTTATGGTGGTTTATATGTGCTTGTTTTATAGACCAAAGAGGGTTATCACAAATATTTCAAAGGTGGGTGTGCACTATATATCTCATCACATGGAAATATTAATAGATGAGACATGTCCTTTCACCAAATCAGTATTTAATATACCTTGTAAAGAAAAAGAAAAGCCCAACTCATGGTTTCAAACGGCATGAAATTCAGTTGGAGGAAGCCTGACATGAAAACCTATTTTTAAGAGGCTTATCCGATAGTGGCAATATAAACAGAAACAACATGTTTCACTGTTAGGAAATCACATTTTGTCATCTAGACCGTTTATCGGTGGAACGTACTTCCAAAGAGAAAGACTAGCATGAAAACTTATTTGTAAGAGGCTCATCGGACAGTGGCGATAGAAAGAGAAATAATATGTTTCACCGTTAGGAGATCACACTTTGTTTGAGTTATTGATCCATCCAGACCGTTAACAGTGAAATGTACTTCCAAAACAAGGAAATAAATTATAGAGGACAACAATGCAACACTCTAGACTCATACATTTATACAAGACTACGTGCTTGTATACAGATGAATGCGCAGCAACAGAACACGGGTTGTTTCATCCAGTTTTCCTTAGATTCAAAGCCTTTTGCCTACCTTTTTTTGGCCTTTCCAACTTGTTCGAAAGGGTGCACTTTTCTATTATTCTTATTAACTTTAAGATAATTTCATCGAGAAAATTAACTTATAAGGCTAAATAAATATATCATTAATGGTCGAAATGTATCTTACACGTTTCCTATCTGCTCGAACTTTCTAGGTGAGTTAGGTCATGCAACTCAATGTGCCAACAGAGCAAAACGTCCCAACTTTATGAACCGTCGAAATCCAATAGTCATAATAATATACGTGTCCTATATTGATCCCAAGTCTAAGTTCTAGAGGAGTCTTGACGTTAGGTGAATCGATTAGGTGCGTACAATGCAATGTATTTGGAGGAATATAAAGAAAGCTATGTAAACAGTGAAGGTTCATATCGTCATTTTATCTACACCCTAAATCTATCTAAGAAGACCTACATATGGGACGCAATAATTTTCTTGCAAATTTTTGCTGGATTTTTTTTTTAGAAACAAGAGGCAAAAGGCTTGCCCCATTTCATTTATTAAGAGAGAGTTGGGACGGAATAGTCAAACAACAACACCAAATATAAGCATTAAAAATGGATTACTCTCCCGGCATTAATTCTCCAAGGCGTTTTGCCCCGCGAGTACCCACAACTTTGCTTCAAGTTTGATCTTAGAGAGAATGTTGATAGACGAGGCGTGCTTGTTGCGGAACACCCGAGCATTCCGCTCGTTCCAAATTTCCCAAGAGGTGAGGAGGACAAGGGAAGTCATTGCTTTGCGGTTTATCATGCCAGCACCAGACATGTGGCGCCACCATTCCGTGAGGGAGAGCGTCGGCCAAGACGAGAGGTCAAGATGCGGTAGCCCAAGCCAATCTTTCAAGGAACTCCAAATCCTAGTGGTGAAGCGACAATAGACAAAGAGGTGGGAGGCCGACTCGGGAGCCCTCTTGCAAAGCAGGCAAAGGCCACAATTTGGAGAAAGCCCCTCCGGAATTTTTGCTGGAATGATCTTCCGCTTTCTCTGTTGGACCCACCTGCGGGAATAATTTCATGTTGTTGCAAAGTTGTGCATCTTTTTTCACATATTTTTAGTAATTGATATCTTTTTCGTAAAGACACGGTTGCTTGATCCTTCTATAAAAACATAGAAATAGATAAGAACTCGTGAATTTGTATTTTCATATTTTCCTCCAAATATTGATGTGCCCAAATAAGAACAGCCGTCTTGACGATTCGAATGCGTGTATCATGTGGGTCAAATGCAAACTGCAGATCTCACGCTCCAGTACTGAACGCGTGCAGGAAAGCACGGGAAAAAAAAAAGGAAAGCACGGAAATGGGACTGAAAAATACTAGTGCCGTGCACCTTCAGATGATTCACTTCAATTCAGAGTATGTTATAGCCTGCAACTCCGACGTGGCGCCGAGGCGCGTGCTCTGTACAGTAGTAGACTCGGGATTTCTGGGGCCGAGGATGCTGATGATTGCTAGTGTGGGAAATGCAAATGCAGCTTCTGTGGAGGCTTCGGCCAAAGTGACATATCTGACCTTTAGAGCATCTCCACTCGCGGCGCCTAAATGGGCGTCCAAAGGCCGTCCGGACAGGTCTTTTGGGCGTCGTCCGGACTACCTTGCCCATTTGGACGCCGTCGATCCCCACTCGCGGCGATCAAACTAAAAAAAATTAAATTTAAACTTCGACAAATTTCATTCAAATTTTAGTAAAGTTTACAGATTTGAATGAAATTTAAAAAAACTAAACCTAAATCTACTGGCGGCCGCGGTAGCGGCGCCTGAAGGCGTAGTAGGAGTCCTCCTCCTCCTCCTTCACCCCCTCCTTCACGCCGCCGCTGCTCCACGCGCCGCCGTCGTCCTCCTCCTTGACGCGGCTCGGTCCTGAGCCGTCGACGGTGAGGTCGAAGAAGGGCACGCCCTTCTCCTTGGCGGTATCGCGCGCCGACCAGGCGCAGGCCGAGGGGCCGTCGAGCGGCGGCACGTCGTCCATCGACGCGGCCGCGACGACCGCCGCAATGGCGTCGTCGTCCGTCCCCTCCTGCGCCGCTATGAGCTCCGCCATGAACGGCGAGAGCTCCGGCTCCGCCTTCACCTTCATCTGCTCCGGCTTCGGCGTTAGCAGAGAGGAGGCGCGGGAGCGGGATGAGGACGAGCGCGAGGACGACGCCCGCGACGAGGACGCCATGGAGCGCGACGAGGACGGTGTCGCGCGCGGCGCCCACTGGTTGGCCGGAGGTGGCGCTGGTGCCCAGGCGGCCGGAGCAGGGGCGGGCGCCGCCGTCAGGAGCAAGCCGCCGTTCGCGATGTGGTTCATCACGAACTGGAGCGTGCGCCCGGGCACGCTCCAGAACGCCTCGCGCCCGGCGACGTTCTTGTCCGTCGGCGCCGGGCCGGGGCCGTCCCAGCGGTTGAATTCCTTCTCGTAGGCGCGCTGGAACGCCGCCTCGTAACGGCCATGGTTGGCCGGGTTCCGCGGATCCCAACGCGGGTCCTGACGCTGCTCCGGCGTCAGGTCACGCAGTAGTGCGTGTTTACCGCGACGGTGAAGCCACGGCTCGTCCGCGTCAGGGGCTTCATCACCGGCACGCCGTTGACGCCGATGACGAACCTGTGGCAAACACGCATATCCGGCGGCACCGGATAGCCGTTGTCGCGCAGCGCCTCCGTCTGCTCCTTGAGCAGGGTGCGCGGCGCGAAGCCGTTGGCCACGGCGCCGCCAGTGCGCCTCCAGGTGCCGGCCATGGAGAAGGAGAGCGGCGGCGGTTTTTCGAGTGGAGAAGGAGCGGCGAGGTGAGGGAGAGAGAACGGCGAGGGCGAGAGTGGCGATGAGTGGAGGCCGGCGCTCGCCTTTTATTTCCGCCGGAGAGCGTGGCATTAACGCCGCTCGCCTCGAAAAGGCGCACCGCATTCACTCCGGCGAGCAGAGGACGCGACGGCTCACTGGCCGGCCGCCGGCCGTGAAAACGAGGAGTCGTCACGCGGCACGCGCCTTTGACGACGCCTTTGACCACGGCAGGGCGTGGCCGTGTCACTGCCAGGCGTGGCCCGCGCGTCGGAGGCGTGCGTTTCCTTCCGTCTGGGGCCGCCCCAAGCCTCCCAAGTTGAGGGCGTGGGCTGGGCGTGCCGTACACAAAACTGGGCCGCGCCGGACCGAATTCGCGTTTGAGCGCCGCGAGTGGGCGCGATTTTGTGTCCGGCACGCCCCAAACGCCTTTGGGCGGCCGTTTGGACGCCCCGACTGGAGATGCTCTTTCTCTACCGCTCAACGTACTGGCGGATAGGTTTCATATCGTACCGCCATCATTGCTCCTGGGAAAGGAGCAATCCGCCAACTTTACCGTGACTACACGCTACTGTAAACGAGGAGCAAACTCGACTCGTACTGCTCCGTCCGTCCATAGTTTAACCTGCGCGTTCTCATTTTGGTTAAAAGTTTAAGTATGTATATAGATGAAATATTAGTATCTATAATACAAAATCGGATGTGTTCATCCTACCTATGTAGAGGCCATGTGTAATGCTTAAAACCATTTTTAAGTAATAAATTATCGAAAAATCTGTAATACCAAATGCATAAGACATGAAAAATATATTTTTAGGATGATTCTAACAATATTTATTTACATAGTCGACGCTGATATTTTTTCATATATGCTTGATCAAATTTTACCAAGTTTGACTATAGAGAGAGTACTGACCAAGTACTTCTAAACTTATCCAATTTTCAATTGTTTTATGTATGTTTAAATCCCTATGAAGCTAGATCAGCTGTTGGGAGACGGTCTTCGGCATCTTTCCTTGTTTGATTTTTCTCGTGACACATTTTAACACCTAGCAAGAAAGTGGATTTTCTACATCAAATTTGTGATGGTTACTGTCTATTTGCAATACTGGTTGTTGAAGTCACACGAACATATTATTGTTGTGATATGATTAAGGAATATCACATATGAAAAAGCAAATATAAAACGAGATCATTTTCCTTTATCGACGTTTTGCAACTATGCGTCGGTTCATGAATTTCCAGACTTCCTCTATTTTATATAGTTTGTGAAGCCTTTTTCTTCAGATTAATTATTACTATTGGGAAGAATAGATGTGAAACACTATTAAGATCTGATATTGCAATGCACAATTGGGACAGAGTGGAAAATATGTAGCGCCTACTACACCCATGTCATCTATATCATGGGACAGGTGGGAATGAAATTTTTGGGACAAATAGGACTGCAATTTCTGAATAAACAGACACCAAAATAGCATATGATATTGTAGACTCGACCAGAACCGTCAAAACACGCACCACCGTGCATCCTGGATTACAAGAAAATTATGATCCCCTGTAAAGTAACAAGCTTACAAGTCCGCGTTGAGTTAGCATGTCAAGATGAAGCGCACGACCAAGCCACAAAAGAGCTCCCGGTGCCTCCCCCAAGTCCCAAAACAGTGTAACTGTATGACACTATAATAGGTAGCGTCCATGACCATGAGCTATTTTCTCTCTTGCTGAACAAAAAGTTTGATGTTCATTGCTCGGTTTGAAATACTTCTGGTCGTTTATATGCGCTCGTTTTATAGACCAAAGAAGGGTATCACCAATGGTCCCCAGGTGCAGGTGTGCACTATATATCTCATCTCGTGGAAATATTACTGTGTAGCCGTTCAGTGTGTCCACCTATAGCTTCTTTTTGGCTCATCATTTCCGAAAAACAAATAATTTTTTTAGTATACTTAAATTTCGACGACTTATAAACCCAAACGAAGGAACTAAAATATTAATGAAATCATCACATATGTTTCATTTCCTATTAAAACTTGGTATCTCCTGAAAAAATCAACCTTAGTGTTCTAAACAAGATGTCCAAACATAGGACTTGACCCCCTACAAGTAAAAGGAAAAAGGATTTAACCCCTATAAGTGGGGTACCATAAACTCTTAGGGCATTTCCAAGGAATCCAAATATAATGCCGGGTGTCCTGACACATGGGATGGGTGTGTGAGTGTCTCAAAAAATTAGTCCAGGCATCCAAGTCCACTCCCTTTGTTTTCATTTACTTCGACTTCTTGTTTTTTATCAAAGTCAAACTTTTCAAAGTTTTACCAAGTATATACAAAACAATCTCTACATCTATGATATCAAATGTATATAATATGAATATATTTTATGATGATTTCAATAATATTAAATTTATATTGTATATGTTTATATTTTTCTATGTATTTGGTCAACTTCTACAAAGTTTGACTTTGACTAAAACCAAAACACAAAATAATTGTGAACGGAGGGAGTATTATGCATAGGCTAATAATGACCTACTTATTCCCAGCATTATTACATGAGTAGTACTCCCTCCGTTCGAATGAAGAGGACGTATAAATTTAGTCAAAAATCAACAACATGTAAGTTTGACAAGTGGCTTAGACAAAAGTACTATATATCCAGTCTGAGCGTTATCCTTTGTCTAACGTGCGCGAGCGAGCGGTAGTGCTCGTCCCAATTATATGCCACTAATGTCCGTTGGCACGTCTCGAATAATTGTGTGTTTGCTAGTGAAAAGTGGGACAGAAGAAGCGCACAATCACCTGTTTCTATGGACAACATACGACGACAAGGTTACAAGTGGGAGGGAGAGCAGAGCCAACCAGGCCACCATGATTGGCTAGCATGCCAAGCAAGCAACTCAGAATAATATTACAGTATTTTCTAAAATCATTTGCAAAAATTGGCTTGTACTAAGCTCTTTGGTTGCCTAGCTAGTACACGTACGGGTAGCGACAGGGAGCCAATGGTTGGTGGAAACGTGGGGGTGGTGGGGGCGCTCGATCGATGGTTTGGGCGGCACAGGCCGGCCCCACATGTCAAAGTACACGCGGAATTGAGTGCGGAATCTTCTTCCGAGCGGACGGAATCCCTACCCACCCAGCCGCAACTGTCGCCATTGCCATTGGCTACCTAGCTATGTTGCTTGCTTGCCGTGGGCCACAAACACTCGCATGCAAACGTGGGGCTTGGTTTTCCTTTGTATTTTTTCTATCTTTGTAATTAACATCTCGATTTAGGAACTCCAACGCAACGACCCATTTGGTCCGTTTCTGTCCAAATGGGTCCTTTTGCGAAAAACGACGGCCCAACGCCCAACACGCCGACGCATTTGAAATGTGGTCCGTTTTTCTGTCCGTGCAGACCCACTTCCGGCCCAAAGTTGAGCCGGCTTTGCGTCGGCACGGACACGCGCGGACGGCCGCGGCGTCCTCCCTTGGCCCGCCAACCAGCCACAGAAACCTCAAAATCCTGCCCTTTCCTCTCCCGCCTCCCTCCCAGCTCCCACCCGCGAAAACCCTATGGCCGACGAACCAGCTGTCACCGCCACAACCAGGCGAACCAGGGCCGGCACCGCCCTGTTGAAGCCGAAGAAGGAGCTCACCCCGGAGCAGAGGGCGATGGAGACGCTGAAGCGGAGCAATCAGAGGAAGAACGTGAAGAGCAAAGCCCTAACCGCGGAGGCTGCTACCAAAGCTACGTGGAGGCCGCAGCCAAAGCCGCTGCTGACACGGAAGCCCTCGCCACCAAAGCCACCACGAATGTCCTCCTTGTGCTTGGGCTAGGGTCTGGCGGCCGCGCCCACTCCACCCACGCCTCGACCGCAGCAGCTAGCTCGGTGTCGTCGGCCAAACCGTCCAGGAGGCCGCCGCCGGCCGTGCCCCCATACGGCTTCTTTCCCAGCACCGCGCCCGCCACTGCTCCGACAGGCAAGTGTTGCCTCTCCGCATCGCCGAAAATGGGCCATCCTACACCGACCGACCAGGCGGCGCCGCCACTCGACCTCAACGCAGCACCTACCGCCGCTGACACCGCGGTGCCGCCAAGCAAGGTGCCCCAGGTGATCCTTGCGGCCAACCTCCCCGGCGCGCGCAACCTGCTCGATGAATTGGCGTCGAACGACCACAAGTACTACGACGAGGACAATGGGGAGAATTTCATTGCCGGCATGATCAACGAGGGTGCCATACCCATTGAAGATCAAAAGACTTAAGACCCGACCGAAGGCCAAGAGACCTTTAAGCTGACCCAAGGCCAGGAGGGTAATATTTTGGGTACACTATTCGTGTGCCGCATGGCATGGCATGACTTTGCTAAACCTGCTAACTATTTGTTGCTGGCATGGCAAGCTTATTTTGCATGATTTTCTAGCTTTTTTGCATCTTTGTTAAATGTGTGAAATGTGGTTGTATGAGGAAAAAAATAGTCGGGACATACAAAATGGGTCGTCCCGTTGGGTGCTCTGGTCAGAAAAGGACGGACATGTGCCGGATCCTGTCCGTTTGAAGACCCCAAATGAAAAAAATAGGACAAAAAACCGTCCGTTTGTCAGAAGCTTGTGGTTCCTCGTAAACCCAATCGATCTTCGGCTTGGGATTTCGGAACGCGATGCGACCTGTCGGGTCCACATTTCGGATCGTGCAGGAAGTCATGAATGGAACCGGGAGAAAGCATGCAGGCACGCTCGTAAATACGTACGTGCATGCATGAGAGAGACCAGACCATGCACGCCTCTTCTCTCTGCCTGCGCCATTTACTCCCGGCTCTTTTACTCGCGCCAAAGGGAAAAGCTATGATGATGATCAGGACGCAGAAGCAAAGTTCTGACAGACACGCGGAGTAGAGAGTAGCCCCTTCCGTTCCGCCCGATTTGCATGCCTGCCCCGTCCTCTCCTATCATCACATCACGTGCGTAGCGTACGCAATTATGCACTCGCTGTACGTACCGGTTTAACTGCACGCCGCAGTACGTACGTACCTATTCAATCGAGTACGCAGTCCACCTACTTTTTTTGGGTAGTAGAAAATTTTATTCATTTTTTCCGTGCCAATGTTCGAATCTTTCTTCCTGAGCTCGACCGTGCGTACTATACGTATAGAGCTAGCGACAATGCGACATGGAAGCCCGTGGCGAGATCAATCCTTTGGTGCTTCTTCAGGGCAAACCTTTTTTTTTTGTAGGTTTTGAGGTAGCTTATCCTACTCTGCACTAGTACGTAATCCGTACTTAAAACTAGAGTTATTACTGACCTGACTTGAATGTGGCCATGCTTTCTTTAGGCATCTCATTACGGTGTCCATCAATAAATTTGTCGTAAAAAGGACAATTCATTCAGGATGGGGAGATCATGGCATTTAGGGGGAATCAGCTGGAATGGAACCGTTCCGTTACCTATTCTTGTGTTATTTTCTGGGATGGAGTGGAATGGAATGGTTCTAGAAAAGTGAATATTCTCTCAATATTCGGAACCGACCGGTCCGGCCGATTCGGCCAGACGAGGTGGAACGGCACAGTAATGCTGGGCGATTAACTACAATTTAATCAAGTTTAGCAATAATTAATCAAGATTAATTATAATTAATCAAGATTAGCAATAATTAATCAAGTTTAGCAATAATTAATCTAGATTAGGAAATAATTAATCGAGTTTGATGCCGTTCTCATTTCATTCCATTCCACCCATCCCAGAAAACAACACAAGAATGGAACGGTTCCGTGACAATTTTTTGTCCAAAAAGAACACAGGAATGGAACGGTTCCATGACAGTGGAATGGAATGGTTCCATTCCATTCCACTCCATCCAAAAAAAAAAACACACCCAGTGTAGCTTTACAACAAAAGTACGTAGGTACCTTGATCATTTGGGAGATCTTAATTAGGGCCTCTTTGCAAACTTTCCTCCAAAACATACTACAATACAATCCTTACGAAAAATTACTGTGAATTCCAATCACACCAATCAAACAGCGTAAATAGAAAAAATTCATATAGACCAAAATGTTCCAAAAACGTATGGAATCGACATTGATTGAAATGAGCCCTTAACGTTTCCATCGTCTTAAGTTAGTAGAGTAGTCGGGTCAAATATACTGGGTATATATAGCTTATCATTGGCAGGCTTAACCTTTTATTTTGAGCTGGCAAGCTTAACATTGGTCGTGCTATAGTTTCTTATTCCCTTGTTGGGCTCATTACCATGTTAGTAGTACGATCCATAGGCTCATTTGCAGACAACATTCATCATAAATAGTGAAAATCATTGTAAGCCACACTTTTTTTTAGTAGCTATTAACTAGTCGTGACAATAAACAAAAAGGCATTTACCATAGTTTTTAAACAAACTTTCACGCGTTGAGATTGAGATTACCTCTGGCATCATATACTCCTAGAAACTAAAAAGGATAACTAAGGATGAATCCACTGAGCTAGGGATACGATGGGAGTGAGAGGATAGGCCATCCGAAAGGTGTTCGAATCGAGAAGGGCTACAAGCGCTTCATCACACTATATATTACCATTGATCTATATGGACTGCCTGTATTTTTGCCTTGCTCACACCCACCAAGAAAATGTACATGGTTTATGTGGGAACTGCCAACAATTGTATATGAGGGCTTCTTCAATGTTATTTTTTTCCTGCAAGTACTAGTATGTACTCCCTATGTTCCAAATTATAAGACGTTTTAGTTTTTTCAAAAAAAATCAGATGTATATAGACGAATTTTAGTGTGTAGATTCACTCATTTCGGTCAGTATCTAGTCCACATAAAAATGTCTAAAACATCTTATATTATGGAACGAAGGTAGTAGTACGTACTTAAAACTAGAGTTATAACTGACCTGACTTGAATTTGGCCATGCTTTATTTAGGCCTCTGATTACTGTGTATATCAATAAACTTGTCGCAAAAAGGACAATTTAAGGTGATACTTACTACTCCATCATGACATTTAGTGTAGATTTACAACAAGTGTATTTTTTCCATGATGTTGCCGCTAGTATCTTGATCACTTGGAAGATCCATGTCTTAGGACCTTTTCAAAAACACAGGATTATAGTGTAGAACTTACAAAAAAATGTGTGAAAGGAAATAAAGTGGTTGGATGGAAACTTTCCTTCAAAACATAGTGCAATGCAATCGTTAGGAAAAAACATCTAAGAATTCCAATGCAATGAAACAAACGGCGTAAATAGAAAAACTAATCTATGGATGGAAGTACTATGGAATTCACTTTAATTAAAGGAGCACTTTACGTTTCCATCGTCTTAAGTTGGTAGAGTAGTCGTGCATATATGCGAGGTATACAACCTAACACTGTGCTATAGTTTATTAGTCTCTTATTGAGTTCATTGCCATGTTAGTACTATGATCCAACTATGGCTTTATTTCCTGTCCATTTGCCACAAATAGTGAAAATCACTACGTATAAGCCACACTTTTTTGTAGCTATAGTTAGTCGTGGCAATATACAAAAAAGCATTTACTATTGTTTTAAATAACTTTTGAGCATTGCTCGCATCCACCAAGAAATTGTACATGGTTTATGTCGGGAACTGCCAAGAATTAATCAACTCGGACATGTATACGACGGCTCCTTGAATGTTAATTTTTGTGCGAGAAAATAAACATTGAAGAAGAAAGATGGTTTTTCATGATGGAGACAAGCTAGACATCAGAAGGAGTGACTCCATGAAATATGCAAAGAGAAATCGTACACCATCATTATTTTGTTGTTGTTGGAATGCGCCATATGTCTCTCATCACCATGTTGGTGCTGGCAGGAGAGGGCACATACTTCCCGTAAAAAAAAAAGAGAGGAGAAGGCTCATAGAGGAGACTTACGATGCCACTTGGAATATGAGTGGGGCCCGAAGCTATGCCCATGTGAATGATGCATCAGGACAAAATATATGGGCTAGTGTTAGATGTGACCTTCGCCTCTAGACTTAGGGTGGTGTTTGGGGTTTGCCCTCTACATAGGATTTAGCAGAAAGCTAGCAGATCAGGATGTGGTCCATTCATATTATGGAGGAAAAAACACTGAGAAATAAACACACAAAAAGGAAAAACAAGCTTCAAATATTTGTGATGCGAGAAGGGGCTGTCTTAATTAGTTGGCACATCAAGTACACTTGCATTTGATATTTTTTCTGTTTGCACATTCGGCTGGGGATATGTTGGGTTAGTGGGGGTCCTTACAATATACCTTGGATTATTGTAGGAGCTAGGGCACTGCTGGTGAAGCCTGCTCCGATCTATTTTAATTTATCTCTAATTAAATCAGTACATGGAGTCTATTTGAAAATTATTCTTTGATGATTTATCATATACGGCAGGAGAGATAAATATATGTAGCACACTGGCAATTGAGTACTATTTTCAATTATATATAACTACTTTAAATTGCATGGCACATTGCCTTTCCAAGTCTAGAGTTTTCCTAGCTTATTACGCACTCATTACATCATTTTGATCTCACGTACAATATGCACGTTCTTGAATCGGTCTAGCTGGCTGAGCGCTCTGACAATGACTTCCAGATCATTTATGAGCTAGGGCTATTTAACTTTTGAGTTCACATGGAACTTAATCGAAAAAGAAACAACAGAACTCTTGTGTCCACGAGATTCCGCGAGGGAAAGTTGACGTGTAGTGATACATTAGAGTATTGCCATAGAATAATTCTGTGTATACAGTGGAAGGAAAAGTATATTATCACAAGTACAAACACAGGGTGTGAACCAATAATATAGTACTTGGTAGTCAGGTACTTGATGAACAATTTTAAAATCAGCAGCCATTTGGCGTGCAAATTTAATTAAGATCGTCTCGGTTGGGTGCCAAAGTTGAGAGCAACTTGGGTGCAAACTTATATTCCTTCAGGTGAAATCGGGGTTAGCTCTTCCTCGGTTTGAGATAACCGGAATTTCAACCAAATGAACATTTTACATTCAGTAGTCCAGCGTAAAAAAAAGAACACAGTGCTGACAGATGGAAACTAAACCATTTTTCAAAATTCAAAAATCAAAATGAATATACATATAAAGAAGGTGACAAATGATGATGACTCGACTTGTCGGTGGAAGGAGGGTAAAATGAAATGAATACATATAAAGAAGGTAATTATTGGACGGTTGAGTAAAAGAATTCCTTGATTGGAATAGCACAACATACTTTATTACTTTCTCTATAAAAAAATTACTTTAGTACTTTGGAAGAGAGAGAGAGTACAGATCTGTGAACCTTGTGAGTTGCGACCCTGCATTCCGTGCTGTTTAGACAAAAGAAACGTAAACAAAACCAGGCTAATGTAGATGGATGCAATGGCTAGCTGTCGTGCATCATCACTAATCTTATCATGCCCATAGTTTAACCCTAAACTCCCAGAAACCAGCGGAGCTCGTCGCCCGTGGCCAGCTCGACCCACATCGGCATCACACCATAGTAGATGTAAAATAAAACAAGAAGTATCTGGAAGAATTATTTTAGTAGATCAACTCCAAAACCATTGCTATCCCTGCCCCCTAGCAGCTGTTCCATCATCGCCACCTTTTTTTCTGTCGCGACGGCGCAACAAACACACACTGAAAAATCCAAATTCGATCACCAATATCTACGTGGAAAATCCACGAATGATAAACTTAAATTTGGTAAATCCGTAACGGACGGATGCAGAACCAGAACAGGAAACCCGAAAGGTGACTTGCAAATTAGCCTGGAGAGGAAACGCGGTGATGACGGAGGGAGGGGGACATAAACGGCAGGAATAAATGGCATTGGCCGCAGGAGGCGTAAAAAGGAAATTAAGCAAAAGGTTACCATCTTTGCACCGCATTCCGTTCCGTTTCACCCCACCCCCCACCCTCTTCCTCCCTCTTATTATTGCGTCGCCTCTCGCTCGCTCCCTCCTCTGCTTTGACCTTGCTGCCTTTACCCTCTTCCGCCCGCGCCTTTCCCCTGCCGCCGGTGCTTGGATTTTAGTTAGGATCCACGGCGAGGTTGCTTCCTGCGGGGAGGAGACGTCGGGGCATTAGGTGATCCGGCTGCGGGGAGGAAGGGAGGAAGATGACGGTGGAGGGGAAGGTGGGCGGGGACGGCGGAAGGGACCAGTTCCCGGTCGGCATGCGCGTGCTCGCCGTCGACGACGACCCCACCTGCCTCAAGGTCCTCGAGAACCTCCTGCGCCGCTGCCAGTATCACGGTACGGCCACCACCTCCTGCGACTACGCACCACCCTCTCTCCCTTCCTGTTCTACCTGCGTATCTATTTTAGGAGATTTTGCAGTACGGATCAACTCGACTCTTCTGGTTTTCTGATGTTCCGCTGCTGTACCACTCTCTCCTCCTGCGTGTTTTGGGCGAATCTGCAGTTCAAACTCGTTTTGGATTTCTGCTGTTCTAGTATATATTACTAGCGGAGTATTTTTCTATTAGATTTAGTTGATTGTTTGTCCGATGATTATTCGGGGGATTTGGCGGCCTAGTTTTGCATTTACGGCTGTAATTTTGTGGGATTTACGCTCTCGTATTTTCTCTTTGTTTTGTCGGTCTATTTTTTCCTCAGGTGCCGTGTAATGGCAATTTAAGATTGGATTTCTGTCATTATTGTGTTTCCCGATTTCCCTTCTCTTTTTTTTCGCGGCTCCCTCTACTGGGAACGGCCTGGTTTTGGAATCTGACCAACGGAAGATTGGACCCATGTTCAACTATCTCTGTCTGTCCGATGCCACTGTTCTTTTGGTGGTTTCATTTTAGTAAACATTTTGGATAGATTTTCTTTCACACCTTAGATCTTCTGCTGTGCTCTCCGTTTTCTTCTCCAGGGAAATTCTCTCTGAAGATTAGACTTGTGTGTGTGCAATGTATTGTTCTGGTGTGAGCTAATCTGTTTGGATTGAATGTGCCCGTGATGTTGCAGTGACAACAACTGGGCAGGCAGCCACGGCCCTGAAGATGCTCAGGGAGAACAAGGACCAGTTTGACCTGGTGATCAGCGATGTCCACATGCCGGACATGGATGGTTTCAAGCTCCTCGAGCTCGTTGGCCTCGAGATGGACCTCCCAGTCATTAGTAAGCCTAATTTTCTTACTCCTCTGCCGCTCTTGATGCTTTAAAAAAATGGTATGGCTGGAAAATGGTTGCTGGACGGTAGATTTAGTGTATCTACCTGTTTTAATTTCATGCCATTTCGTGCCCGGAACTTTGGAGATGTGTTATGTGTGGCAACTTGCAAGATCACTGGAATCTCAACATGTGGTTCAGATCTACTTTAGGCTACTAGTATATTTTTGCATTGCTATTGGCTTAGTGCATGGGTCAGGAAACCAATGGAAGTTTCCCAGCTCCATTATGTTGCAGATAGTTCTCGCATGTGCTACAGCTAATTTTGTAAGGTTCAAACAAAACCCCACTTGCACTGAATATAAGAATTTCATCTTATCATGTCGCACGATTCATTATATGCTGTGTCGTCCTATGGATCAACCGATTTATTAGTTTGAGAAAGCGATTTCTCATGCAAACTGACTATGACATTATTGCACTACATGTGTAACAACCGGAGAAGAAATGAGAAAGTACAACATTTCTGCAACAGTTATGAAGAGAAATTTATTTTGCGTATATTTCCTAGTTAATGTTTCATATGCATTGGTGTCAGATTGTATGAGCGAAGTATGAATTATGTCAAGTCAGTCACATTTTTAAATTTTATTATTCATATTCACTCTGAAACTGATCAATGGCTATTTCTGTCATGCAGTGTTGTCTGCAAATGGGGAGACACAGACAGTCATGAAGGGCATAACCCATGGAGCATGTGACTACCTGCTGAAGCCGGTGCGTCTTGAGCAGCTGAGGACGATATGGCAACATGTGGTTAGGCGGAATACCAAGAACCCACGTAGTGACAATGATGATGCCGGTCAGAAGGCACAAAATGGTGATGGTGAGAATGGTGGTGCTAACCGCAACAAGAGGCAGTCACGGGGGGATAGAGATGAAAATGGAGATGATGGTGATGATTCTGACGAGAACAGTAATGAGAATGACTCGTCGTCCCAGAAGAAGCCAAGGGTTGTGTGGTCTGTGGAGCTGCACCGGAAGTTTGTTGCTGCTGTCAACCAGCTTGGCATTGACAGTAAGAGCTCATGCGGAGTACTTGATATCTTTGTTATCGTAAACTTGGGCTAGTCGTTTTCTGGGTTCACTATGTTGTCTGTAATAATATATCTCTTTTCATAAATCCAGAGGCTGTTCCAAAGAAGATATTGGATCTCATGAACGTAGAGAATATCACCAGGGAGAATGTTGCTAGTCATCTGCAGGTACAGTGTCTATCCATGCGTTGTACCAAGTTTATCATGAGCCTAACGTGTGTATTATTTGCCATACGCCAATTATAACCTTCTGATGCTGTACATTGAAAGCTTATAAAATCTTAAAAGAACATTTTTTTTTTTTTTTTTTGCGAAACACAGTACAACGTAAGCGCTCATATACACGCGCACACACTCACCCCTATGAACGCACGCACGCACACCCTACCCCTATGAGCACCTCCGAGAGACTGAGCCGGCGGGTCGAGTCTTGAGATTGACGAAGTCACCACGGGCGCCTCGCTGTCGACGGGAACGTCGCCTCCCACTGAAGAATATTCCGCCTTAAATGAGAAACACCAGCGTCAAACCTGGGGTTTGAACTCTGGTGGGCTGGGGATACAACCATCCACCTAACCATCTTGCCACAGGCAAGTTCTCCTTAAAAGAACATTTTGGTACCCACAGTATGGTACATGTCCCCCTTCCTGGACATATGCTACATGTACTATATTTTCTTGTGATTATTTTGTCCCAATTAAACAGTAATGTTTGTTTCCTAATATATGCAAAAGATGAAAGTTATTCTGTCAGCATATCTGTTAAGCTATTCAGTTGACTATTCATTTGATGATTTAATCATGTCTTAGGCTTCATTTTTTATTTTTTGTATTTGAAGCTCATTCTAATTCGTTGATTCTTGTTCTCTCTCAACTCCAGAAGTATCGTCTGTACCTGAAAAGGATGAGTATGGACGCAAGCAGGCAGGCTAACTTAGTTGCTGCACTTGGAGTAAGAAACCCTGCTTACAGCAATATGAATTCACTGGATGTGTTCAGGCACTACAACAACGCGTATGGGAGATACCGACCAGTCCCAACTAGCACCCATTCTCAGTCAAACAACTTTGTTGGAAGGATGAACTCCCCTTCTGCATACGGAATGCATGGATTGCTGTCTTCACAGCCACTTCCGCTTGGTCATGCCCACAATACTCTGGGCACTTCCCTGAATGATATGGGGGTCAATAATGGTAACCTGATCAGGGCTGCACACATGTCAACGATGGTGACTGGTACCTCTGGTAACTCTTTCGCTAACTTATCGAATGGTACATCACTGGCTCCTGCAAATAGGCCAGTTCAGCCTCTTGAATCAAGCAACCGGCAACACCTAGGTCGGATAAATTCATCTTCAGCAGACTCTTTTAGCTCATTCGCTGGCGAGTCTCCCCACTTTCCAGATCTTGGAAGAAGTAGTAACACCTGGCAAACTGCAGTTCCATCCAGCATTCAGGAACTTGGTCAGAATGGCAGCATCTCCCAAGGAACCTTGCATTTGAATGGCCACAGGATGGAACCTATCTCAAGCTTTACATCACCATCCAATCAGATTACATCTATGGGAAGTGAGATGCAGAGCAAACCAGCATCACTAGTTAGCAATAGCCTTCCGATGGTATTCAATCAGGATGCAGCACCATTCACCTTTACAAGCAGCACAAACTCAAGAGAAGTGAATAGCAACCTTGCCTTTAGCAATTCAGGCATCAACACTTCATTGCCAAACCTTCGCATAGACAGTTCGGTTGTGCCAAGGCAGACTCTGGATGGCGGGAATGCAGGCGGTGTTGCCTCTCTGCAGGATGGCAGGATTGATCAGCAAACAGCTGGTAATCAACTCAATTACACCAGTGATCTCATGGGGACAAGTAGGCTGCAAAGGGGGCTCAGTGGCAGCCTGGATGACATTGTTGTTGACATGTTTAGGCCGGTATGATCCTCTCTTGCATCTTTTTCAGCAGAATATTTGTTAATGCTAAGGTGTTATTCATATTTCTATTACTTCTCTTAAGTATTTGCTTGCAGTGTCTGAAATAAAATAATATCTTAATCTCTACGTACATAGTAATCTTGACTATCTTCAGAAGATATAGTAAATCTTGATAAACTATTTTTTCACTTGCTCACCTTTCCTATGCTATGGTGGTGGCAAGGCTCATTTCACTGAAGCTGTACATGCATTACTTTGAGTCCACGACCAGTCTTCTATTCCTTTTTAAGATAGGATAAGATGTACCTTTACAGCGGCACTATTTTGATTTTTGTAAGCTATATTGCTATATTATATGAAAGAACACTTATTCCTTTTTAAGATAGGATAAGATGTACCTTTACAGCGGCACTATTTTGATTTTTGTAAGCTATATTGCTATATTACATGAAAGAACACTTACAATATAGTGAAGTGTTTCATATGATCTGCTATGGTTGCACCGGATATACATTTTTTTGCACTTAGCTTACACTTTTGACTGTTTACCTAATCTTTATGTGATCTGCCATGTTGGTAACTTCAGTTAATTACTATCTTATGTAACATTCGCTTCTGAGAACGTGGTGTCAACATCTAACCATGCCGTTTTTCTCGATGTAGGATAATGGTAATGGCGGCCTTTTCATCGAAGGGGACTGGGAGCTGGTCTAGCCGGTCTCTGTTCACCAAGTCCATGCGTGAGATTTTCCGCGTTTGTGGTGTCTGCTGCTGATTTGTCTATCATGCAATTGCCTGCTCAAAGTTGTTCATAGTAGCAAGCCTTCACCACAGATGACTTTTGCATTTGGCTTTTTTTCAGTAGCGTTCAGGTTCCTTGGTTAGTCGTCGTCCAGCATGCAGAGTTATGTCGAGTAACAACTATGTGCTGTTTGGGTCCGTAACTCGTATAACCATGTTAATTCAGGTATAACCTGTTTATCGTAAGATATACTAGTATGCTTGGTATGCAAGTGGATGCTTCGTGCTAATTGCTGGCAATGTTTTTGCTTCTTTACTCTGTTATATGCTTTCTTCCGCTACAGCGTTTAGCTGGCTGAACTGTAAGTGCACGCTGCTGTGTGGAAATGCATTGTGCTGGCTATTTGCACGATCGTTGGTAGTGGGAATAGGGCAAAGGCAGATGGCTCAGATCTTGGTAAGACATGCATAAGATCTGAAGTGATTTGGTTCAAAGTAGTGTATTTTGACGCTGTTATTGACGCGCTTATGCAGTGAAGTGTTTGTTAAGCTACTACTGTCATTACTCTGGCTTTCTTTGAATGTTCCCTGTTAGGAGCTTCCAATGTCAGTTAGGTGTTTTATAGAAGATCCGCCTTATAAAAGGCCCCAGGTTTGTAACAAGGTTAGCTTTTTAGAAGTGTAAAAGCACCTCATCAGATCAAACTACGTGAAACTGCCTCCCCGGCGCTTGATGTAGTAACTGTGAAACAGGCTGAAACTCCCTCCCGCATCCTCCTGCCCTTGCATACTGGCCTCCATTGCTGCAAGTATGAGGACGTTTGGAACAGATAATCATTAAGGTAACTGAAGAACACTGAAGAAACCATTTCGACTGATTCGATCAATTCCTTTCGTTCTAGCCGCGGCCTTGGACATTCAGAAACTTGTTGTTCTGCTGCTGTGCATACCGATATCATGGCAAGCTTCTAGAATTCTTTTGTGAATGAATGAGCAATGACATGCGTTTGTCCATTGGTTGAGCTTCTTTGGTTTGGCCTCCCAAGAATTTAGATGGAACTTTTTGGTGGCGTCTCCTCTTCCCCCAAAGAAGCGAATTTTATTGGTTAGCCAATTATTAGGACAAAAGTTACGATCTTCAACAACCAGTTGTTCGACACAACTAGGACAGGTGTTCCAAGTGCCGAGAATTTCAACTCACAACAAAAACACTTGAAGATTTAAACTCGCAACCAAAGTGCACAATGTTACTAGAACCGAGAATTACGACCCGGAACAAAAACCAAAAAAAAATTTAAACTCGCAACCAAAATGCACGGTGTTGCTTTTTCTCTTCTCGGTCCAAATTGCTAACCCTTTCTGAAAGGATCGTATGACACCTAAAGGGGGATGAATAGGTGCTACTTCAAATTTTAGTACCTTTTCAAATTAGGCTTGACACAAAAGGTAAATTCTCTAGATATGCAACTATGGTGAATTTACCTATATGACAAGCTAGCAACTAAACAAGATAAATGCGGTAAATAAGGATAGAGGTAACCGAAAGTGAAAGCACGCGGAGACAAGGATGTATTCCCGAGTTCCTCCTTTTTAGCGGAGTACATCTCGTTGGAGGGGTGTGAGCTCGCCACCACAGGCTACTCAATGCCACAAAGCCTCACCCTATTCTCCGATGAACCGCACCATAAAGGATTGGTTCACCTTCCACTATCGGTTTCCTTTGAGGCGGAAACCAGAGCCTTTACAACAACGATTCGGGGCATACACCCACAACTGAATTGGGGGCTACTGAACACCTACAATCTGTCACAAGAACAACAAGTGAGTACAACAAGGGGCTAGGTTTTCCAAAGGGAAATCCTAGCAAATGGTCCCTCAAGTGAATGAGGGAGAAATGTAAAACGGCTCGGTGAAGATGTAGATCGGGGCCTTCTCCTTCAATCCTCCAAAGATCAACAAGTTTGGGTGGAGGGATTGGGAGATCTAGTGATTCTTGAGCTTGCAATAATGGTGTCTTCAAGTTTGGGCGAGCTGACCATCCCAAGGTAGGTGGAGGGGAATAAATACCCCTCCCGAAATATGGCCGTTGGTAGCAGAAATCGGCCCGCATCGGTAGTACCCGGCGAGGCCCGGTACTACCAAGCAGCGTTGACCAAGAGACAGATTGAAGACCAGTCAAAGCATCCTGCCCAGGCGCGCATCGGTAGTACCGGACCTCCTGGTCCGGTAGTACTCTCTTAGCGGTAGTACCGCGCCACTACCGGGACCACTACCGGGTTAAATTGCGTCGAGTCCAGAGAGCCTTCCGGAGGTGCGGTACTGGCCCCGGCACCAGCCGCGGTAGTGCCGCACGGCAAAAACCCGGGGTCACCCGGTAGTACCGGGATGGACCCGGTAGTACCGGCTGAACCAGTAAAGCCAGCCCGTCTTCATTCATGGAACAAAACTTGTGCACGCAAAGTATAGAAATATTCCTGCACACACTTAGCACACATATTAGACCTCTAATTGTGTTGTCAACAAACATCAAAACACGTATGGCATGGAGATGCTCTTTCACTTCTGTAACAATCTCACGTCGCGATTACTTGTGGCAAGGGAATATTACACTTGGTATGAGTCGTACGACTTGATTTTGCTATTTTTCTCTTGATCGTAAATCCGGTAGAAGGTGAAGAACTCGGGCATCTTCGATTCCTCGATTTTTTTCTTTGAGTTCTTGTCATTCCGGAAGCGGTTGATCAGGCTTAACAAGAGATTGAGTTCTTGTAAATCCGGTAGAAGGTGAGGAGAATTGTTTTCATAGCACAATGGAATGTCGAAGGAGCACCTGAATCAAACTATTCCACCCTTTGTCAAGCTATGGATATACTGGAGGAATAGTGGGAGGTTTTCACATTCATTCGGATAAGCATATGCATTACTCTTTCATCACCTTTTGTGTTCCTCCGAAGGAAACTAATCTCCAATGATCATCACGGATATATATCTACCACACTATGGCAAGGATTTTTTGAGAGAGTATTGTGAGCACGGCTGTTGATTTGACCTCAGTTCTCGTCATGTAGTGAACCTTATGTGCTATTTCCATCCCTCTTAGCGACCACTCAGTTTATGGTGGGAAGGAAGATTTTCCAAGCATTGCTTGTTGTCTTCTTCGTCTTCACCATGTAGATCTTCTAGAGATGATGCCCTATGAGTATGGGCATAAGGCTACCACTGATCCAGTTGCTCGTAACTCCTCTCGAGCTGATGTCCCTAGTTCCAGTAGTGCTCCAGTGAGAAAGAAGAAAGGAGGGACATCCAAGTATTTCAAATCTCTTTCCCATATGTGTTTGAAGACATAAGTTATTGCTCACAATTCCTATGAGCAATACAAAGAGACTCGCAAAAGGCAAAATGAAGATTTACGCTCGCGTGGACTGAGGCTTCTGATGGTCCCGAGTTGTCTCCTTCTCTATTTGGTGATTTTGAAATGCCTCTTATTTGTGACTCCGGCTTCTATGCGTATGGAGATGCTTCCACTAGCTATGAAGGCACCGATAAGGCTGTTATTGATGACGAAGAGCATGATGAAGATGGCTCTAGAAAGGATGAAGATAGGGGTAGTTGGTTTGCGTCAGCGCTATTTATTTTCTCCTACCTTTTTGGTATTGTTTCCATGACAAAGGGGAGAAAGGAGTAGAGCTCTGTTCGGTTGTAGGGGTTCCTATGGGATTTGGCCTCATCGCAAGCGTCGTACTTTTATTTAGTGTTTTATTGGCTTGTGTGCATCCTTATTTGTGCGTCGCAAAAGTAAGTATGTGTTGGACAAGTTTATTCATGGATATCTACTAGTGGAATTTGGCGCGGCGGCACACCGCACCCGTTGTAATTCGAAATGTTGAAATCCGTTGGAATTTTTCGTCTAGAGTATGTCCAAATACTTAGTGAATTAAAATGTTCAAATATGCTTGTATTTCGACATAAATTTTTAATTTAACTTCATTGTTAGAGAATGCATGATATGAGAATTTGTTAATTTTAACTCTGTAGTTAGATAAAGTTCATTTAGATTGTATCCAAATATTCACCAAATTGGAATGTTCAAATATGTTTGCATTATGTCATAAGTAGTTAGCATATATTTTTGTGAACATGTTGATATATTTTAGAGTATCTCCAATTTTTGAAATCCGTCGATTTAAACTCCATAGTTAGATAATAAAGTTCATTTAGATTGTGTCCAAATGTTCACCAAATTGGAATGTTCAAATATGTTTGCATTATGCCATAAGTAGTTAGCATATATTTTTGTGAACATGTTGATATATTTTAGAGTTTCTCCAATTTTTTTTAGCAAATTGAAATGTTCAAATATGTTTCTATTTTTCAGTAATATTTAATTTATGTCCATAATGAGTGGAAACGCACATTTGTTGAATTGAATTCCATATTTAGAGAAAGTTCATCCATATTACATCTAAATATTTACCAAATTAAAATGTTCAATTTAAGTCCACAATTAGAGGAAGTGCATTTGTTTTTCGTCTAAATATTCACCAATTCAAAATATTTAAACATTTAATAAGTTAGATTTCACATAATTAAAGTAAGTACAGCTGTTTTTTGTCCAAATATTCACCAATTCAAAATATCTAAACATGTTTGTTTTTTCGACATAAACAGTTAGCATTTTTTTCTGAGCATTTTGATGACTTCACATAATTAGAGGAATTGCATTTGTTTATTGTCCAAATATTTACCAATTCAAAATATTTAAACATGTTTGATGTACATTTGTTGAATTGAATTCCATATTTAGAGAAAGTTCATCTAGATTACATCCAAATATTTACCAAATTGAAATGTTCAATTTAAGTCCATAATTAGAGGAAGTACATTACGTGAGCATTTAATAAATTCAACTCCACATAGCTAGAGGAAGCTCCGTAGTTAGATAAAGTTCATTTAGATTGTGTCCAAATGTTTACCAAATTGGAATGTTCAAATATGTTTGCATTATGCCATAAGTAGTGAGCATATATTTTGTGAGCATGTTGATATATTTTACATATTTTTCCGACGGGTATGGGTATCTATAGAAATACTTCAATTTCCTGAAAAAAAATTCCAAAAAAAATAAAAAAATAAAAAAAAGCACTGTAGAAGTGCGAATACTGTTCATGCGAACAGTACGCGGTGGCTTGGGCAGCTGAGGGAAGGCTGAAAGGGTCAGCTAAATATTCACCAATTCAAAATATTTAAACATTTAATAAGTTAGATTTCACATAATTAAAGGAAGTACAGCTGTTTTTTGTCCAAATATTCACCAATTCAAAATATCTAAACATGTTTGTTTTTTTCGACATAAACTGTTAGCATTTTTTTCTGAGCATTTTGATGACTTCACATAATTAGAGGAATTGCATTTGTTTATTGTCCAAATATTCACCAATTCAAAATATTTAAACATGTTGGATGTACATTTGTTGAATTGAATTCCATATTTAGAGAAAGTTCATCTAGATTACGTCCAAATATTTACCAAATTGAAATGTTCAATTTAAGTCCATAATTAGAGGAAGTACATTACGTGAGCATTTAATAAATTCAACTCCACATAGCTAGAGGAAGCTCCGTAGTTAGATAAAGTTCATTTAGATTGTGTCCAAATGTTTACCAAATTGGAATGCTCAAATATGTTTGCATTATGCCATAAGTAGTTAGCATATATTTTTGTGAACATGTTGATATATTTTACATATTTTTCCGACGGGTATGGGTATCTATAAAAATACTTCAATTTCCTGGAAATTTTTTCCAAAAAAATAATAATAAAAAAAGGCGTTGTAGAAGTGCGAATACTGTTCATGCGAACAGTACGCGGTGACGTGGGCAGCTGAGGGTAGGCTGAAAGGGGTCAGTTTTGATATATAGATAGATAGATGCATGCTTGCTATGTGCGGTATTTACCTTTAACTATCCATGTGGTACTTCTTGGTTTCCTCATACAAGCATCTATGCATATCTTGTGCCATGTCACACACACCGTAGTAGTGAGTATTGTTACATGTTTATTTCTCACTCACTCACTAGCTCGTGCTGCAAAGATGTATGTATCTCACACATCTTGCTCATCTTGTTTCCTGAAGTTAAAGGGGAGCTTCCTATGTCCTTTTATGGTTGTGAACTTTGCATTCAAAAGTAAGTATCAACCAAGTGCACACATGGGATCAGCACAACTTCCATCTTGAATTGGTGGGCTATGCCTCGATGAGGCGACGGCTCACGCTCGCGCTGGGCGATCTCTCGCCGGCGGGGGTACGGCCCTCCTCCTCGATGGGGTCTCCGCAGTCGCCACCATCGGGATCCCGTTTCTCGGCTCTCCCGGAAGAGACGGATGGTGAGGCGGGATGGATATGCTAGGGACGGAGGAGGTTGCGGTGGGTGTGGCGGAGGAGGCGCAATCGGACGGTTGGCTGGTCTCTCGCGACGACGTCCGCCGGCCGCCCAACTCCGACGAGGACCTAGCAAAGTAGTTCTGGGAGGAGATCGGATTCCCGACGCCGGTGTCGCGATTCTGGGAAAGGTCTTCTCCGACGGGCTGCGATAACTCCCAAGGTACGAGTTTGTCAACTGTGTGCAGGTCTGCGTGCGAGAGGTCGCCGTGGGATCATGTTCGTCGTCATCGTCTCCGAGTTCCGGTGACGGGAGACAAGGAGGATCTCAAGCTCGGAAGCTCCGTATGCCTAAGATACGGCTCGGGTGGCGTGGTCCTCTTCCCCGGCCTCGGATCACGCCGCCGCCGTGTTTAGGGCATTTCTTTCCGGCGCGGATCGGTGGATCGCCTGCAAGCCAAGACAAGGAGGATGCCGTGACGGAGGATCGAGCTGCTACGGCGGAACGCACGGCAGCGGTGGGATCGGAGAACACCGGGTCGCGCGGGAGAGCACGGCAGAATTCCAGGAGACCCGCTGATTCAAACTCCATCGCCACTGCCGGGTGGGCCCGAGGTGCATGCTGATCCTGACCGACGATCGCCTTGGGCACATCTTGGCCGTTGGTTTGAAGGGTTGTGGTCAAGGGATCGAGCAATCAAACTCGCTGGTTCAAGTCTGCTGCCTTCATCGAACGCCGTGTTCCCTTCGTCAACAACCACTAGCGCGTCGACCTCCTCTCTTCATCGACATCTGCGGAGAACCTTCGCGGAGGTTGCTTCTACATCGTCTCGCACGGATGTGCCGTCGGGGCCGGGTGGACCTCCGGTGCGGCCGGCTGCTGCGCCAGCGACTGCTCTCAGACGTGGTGCTAGGGGTGCCTTCGGCAGTTCGGCGGGGCCGCCGACCTTCGCTCCATGACCGCATGGAGGTGCGGTGCTGCAGGGTCCTTCGGCGTCGGCCGCGGGTGGAATCAATCCGCCGGCTGGTTTTGCTTTTGGGGCAGCGATTCCCAGGCAGAAACGGAAGAAGAAGAAGAACAACAACAACAACAAGAAGAATGCCGGGGAAGCAGGGCAGATGCACCACCAAGGCTTCGTGGGTTCAGTGTTGGACACTGGGCGGAGCAGCCAACAGTGCAGCTGGTAGTGCAGACAGCCGAGGAGCAGGTGGCTGCAACGCCTGTGGTCGCTGTTACGCAGGTAGCCAAGAAGCTGAAATCCTGGTGCTGGAAATGTGAGGTGAACACTCATGCTACCAAGGACTGTCCAGTACAGCACTATTGTTATATATGTGACAATGCAAAACACCCGACGCCAAAGTGCCCAACGCTGAAGTGTCCGAGACCCTCGGTGTTTGCTGCCACGATGGGTCATAGGGACACAATGTTTAGCCAGTTCCCTGATAGTCTGTATAAAGATCAGCTGGGTGCTAGCTCTACTCCTGTTGCTCTCATCAAAGTTGAGGGCACGGCCGCTACATCAAAGCAGGTGGAATCTCAGGTGGCACGGATGTGTTCGGCACCGTCTTGGTGTTGGGAGGCCATTCCTCATGGTGATAACTCTTTCACGGTTAATTTTCCGTCCATGGAGGATTTGCTGCGGTTTGATGGTATAGAGCTTGGTATCCCTTCTCAATCATCCAGGATTGTCTTTAGTCAGCGGAAACCGGTGGAAGTACCGCACAAGATGGAGCTACACCAAACTTGGGTGCATGTCACTGGTGTCCCGAATCCGCTGAGACACGTCTTGGGATTATGGGCAGTTGGATCTCTCATTGGTACCATAGTTGATGTAGATTTGCTTGCCCTACGGCGTAGAGGTGTGGTCCGCATTCTGGTGGGTATGATGGCTGATGACTGCTTCAAAAAAATCGATGAGTTGGGTCCTTATATTAGAACAGACAGGGTGCTAAGGCTGAAGGGCTATGATTTTACTTTCTGCCCCGAGACGACGGATTTTATCCCAGAGCCAGATTTTGTGCCTTTTATATGGAGGCGCAAGGATAAAGACGACTCAGATGATAAAGGGGCAGAAGTGGGGGAGCTAGAGGGACATCATGAGCAAGGAGGATCTTCAGGGAGTGGGGCTTCGGGAGCGACAAACATGGCTATTGATCCTAGCTCGTATTATGGATCGGGACAGGTTCATGGAGCATCCACTACTGCTTTGCTGAGAGGTATTGATGTTACTCCTTTTAATCCCAACCCGAGGACTCCCCGAGCGGTTGAAATAGTTAAGCAAGCAAGAATGTCTGCTGGGCTGAATGTGGTGCAAAACGCATCAAAAGCTGCTTGCAGGCGGGCTACACACATGGGCGACGAGCTGTTGACCGATGCCCGTGCGCAACAGAGTGCTGATCATCCTGTTCTACGCGAGAACGAGGCCCAGAGGGAGATGGGCCGTGGCAGCGAGCAGCTGACTGCTGCGCACACATCCGCTTGTCCTGCTGCTGATGGGCCATTGTCTGCTGCCCACGCGGTGGATAGCGGTCGCGCTACTCAGGGGCTGTCGGGCCAGTGTTCAGGAGGCGCAACTGTTGGGTTCGAGATGGAGAAGACCAAGGGTGGTCGGGTACTACATAGGGAGATGGATGACACTCTAGTGGTGGGTTCCATGAACTGCTCGGCAGCGAATCGTGGTGTGTCTGCTACTACTATGACTTTTGGGACTGTGGTTGAGAGGGCTGCTACTTCGACACCGCCCTCTCCCATGATGCCACCGATGTCTCCTACTACTCCGAAGTCGAACACTATGGTCGAGAGGGCTGCTACGACGCCATCGTCCTCTCCCATTGTCGGGGGGCTGCCCCCGGGTAGGGCAAAGATGGTGTGTTATGAACAGTTAAGGTCTAACCGGATCAAGATTAGCCGGGTCACTTGGGCCGGATCTCAAGGGGATTCGGTCAGTCCTACTTCAAGCCAGAGTAAAAGGAAGGACCAAAGGGGATCCGGTGAGGCTTAACCGGATCCAAGGAGAAGAGCCGGCTAAATTATCCGGATCCGTCAGGAAGGACCCGGGTAGGTCGACTCGGATGTTGCACAGGGGCCAAGTAATGTCAGTAAAAGTCACGGGCACTGTAAGGTTACTGACCGGGGCTCAGAAGACAGCAAGGTGCTGCCACAGGTTTTCCGGGTCACAAGCCCCTAGGCGCTGACTCGGCCTATTCGGGAAAGGGGCAGTGGCTAGGCTACTGTGGTCTACACTGCCTTAAGCTCAAAGAGGAAAGATAAGCCTGTGGTGAACAGAGGGTGAGCTGGGCTGAGTGACAGTGGCCAGTGTTTGTCCTGTTCTCCTTGTCCATGCCATTGTCCTCTGCGGCCAGGGGCAAAAGGGTAATTCGGTTACTGTATATAGGCAACACCACCTCCTCCTGTGGGGAGGATCGACGATTGTGAGCATCATTTCCCCCCAAGCTTCATCTTCTACTGGAGCTCTCTCCATTGTTCATCATACAGCTCAAGGAGCGCTTGTACTTGTAAACACTTGAGATATAAGAGTAGGCTAGAGCTGCAGTAGGGGTGTTACCTCCACAAGAGGGCCCCGAAGCAGGGTACATCGTGGTGTTCTTGGCTGTTCTTGGTTTGCTTTGTTCTTGTTGTTTCCTGCGAGGTTCTTGTTTGATCTTCATGCGTGCTTCATAAGCGCGCAAACCCTCCCCGGTTCCCCCAACGCCCAAGCGAGCCCACACTTAAGCCATACCCATGGCATCTGCCGTGACACCACCACGACAGTTGGCGCCCACCGTGGGGCAAGCATTGGCGTTGGCTGGGGTTTCCATCCGGACGGGCTCCGTCACTGGTGCCGGCGAGCGGGTCCTCTCCGGGCTCGTGTGCAAGCTCGGCGAGTTCAACTTCATCAGCGACAACGCGGGGTGCTTCTCCAACAAGCCTTTCCCCGCGAATGGCTTCCTCATGACGCTGGGCAGCTTCGTCACCTACGTCGCCACCGAGCCAGTTCGCGAGTACCCGGCGCAGGTGCTCGTGGCTGCGGATCCTCCTTCTTTCCGCGCAGCTCGCGGAGGGCGTAGCGCTCGCCCTGGGAGCAGCGTGGAGGTCATGGTGGCTGCCGCAAACGCTGCTGCTGGCAAAGGAGGTGCCAGCACGAGCGTGCCAGAGGAGCTGGCCACGCCGGTCGATCCGGCTGACAAGCCGACCCGGACAGCTAAGTTTCCTAAGGAGAAACCCGATCCGGTTGGTCCCCTTGGCATGTCAAGCAGGGATGCTTCCTTAGAGGGTATCTTGGAAAAGCTAGCTCGGCCAGTGGCTCCTGGAGCAAATGTTGATCTTACTGTAGCTCAGCTAGAGGCAGAGCGCCTGAGGTTGCAAAAAGAGGCTCGGTTAGTGATAGAGTCTAGGCAAGAGTTTGATAGAGATCTGAGAGAATACAATGCTGCCAATGGTATCACAGATGGCTTTACTCCTGTAGTGCACCGCTCGCGCAAGAAAGCCGAGCTACGTAACAGAGGCAAGGACCTCAACGACGAGTTGGCTAGAGCTGCAGGTTCGAGCTCAAGTAAAGCCACTAGTCATAGGTCCGGAACAGGCAAGCCGGTTTATAGCTCCCCGGCTAAGAATCTTAGGGCTGCAGCAGCAGCGCGAGCCGAATTAAGTAACCTGACCGGGGATGCTTGGCGCAAGCAGGCGGAGAGAGTGAATGAGCTAGTGGATGTGTGCAACAGGCAGAATGAGGCCTACCGGAAAGCTAATCCGGATGCTGGTGGTTCCCGGGTAGTTGTCTCGGTTAGGGCTGCTAGCCAGAAATCTAAGGGGCAAGCGTCCTCTCCGCATGTTGTGATTGACCGAGCTCAAAGTGTGAACTCGGGTAAGAGCAAGCAGCTGCAAACTTATGATGCGGTATATGCGAGCAAGCAGCTTGCAGCCCAAGGAAAAGGCGGACAAGACAGAAACAGTGGTGGTCAAGGCAATCCGGGTACTGGAAGGGAAATTCGGCTGGCCGAGGTCAACCACCTCGCCACCCCGGACAGCAAATGATGGCACAGGTGCAGCAGCAAAGTGGTGGCCAGGTGGGCTACCGCTATGACGATGGCAATTCGGCTATGGCGCGAGCCGGATACCAGACGTATGACAATGCATTGGCGTCGAGACTGGGGCCTCGGATGTTGGATCCGGATGATCAGCGTCTCAGTTGGACAGAATCTACCAGTCCGAGAAGCTGGAAGAGCAAGGCCCACCGGGTCCACCATGCTTTGGACCTCGGATAATGAATGAGCCAAGTGTGCCGTTGTTCCAGCTCGGCCGCAACACGAAGCCGTATAATGGCAGCACCAAGCCACAGGATTGGCTGACGGACTATGTATCATCAGTGCACATTGCGGGGGGCAATCGCCGATGGGCGGTCCGGTATCTCCCGCATATGTTAGAAGGTCCAGCCCGAATTTGGCTGAATAACTTGCCACCGGGTAGTATCAATTGTTGGATGGATTTGGAACAGGCGTTTAACAGCAACTTCTCCAGCACCTACAAGAGGCCAAACCGACCTCAGCTCCTGGCTGCATGCAAGCAGGAAGAGAGGGAGACAGACCGAGAGTATTTGACTCGGTGGAGCAACATGCGCAATTCTTGCGAAGGTGTAGTGGAGGAGCAGGCCATTTCATGGTTTGCACAGGGATGCAGGCATGGTACACCACTTTGGCAGAAACTCCAAAGAGATATGCCGAAAACCCTGGCAGATATGATCCGGATAGCAGACACGTATGCGCTGGGTGATCCAACACAGCCCGCATTGGATGCAGTGGGAGCAAACAGGAGGCAACCGGTTAATAACCGAGTTGGGCCATTAAGGCCCAGTGACCGACATGAATTCGGTTACAAGAGAAGAGATCCGGATTACAGGTATGGTTCGGATCAAGTTGCTGCAGTAAACATGGATCAACCCGGTGGAGGAGATGCGCAGAGGCAGAAAACTGATGGTCCGGCTTGGAGGCCGAATCAAGGTGCCTGGCCGAAGAAAGTGTGGGAGGGACCAAGTCCACCTCTGACTTTTGAGTCCAGATTGGATGGGCCTTGCTGTTATCACACCACTGATCCGCGCAAACCGGCTAATCATTCGACCCGGAACTGTAGTTGGCATCACCGCATTCAGGCGGAAGGTCAAAGAGGACCACCTCAGAGAGGCGCTCCTAGACCGAATTTCAGGCCAAACATGCCGCTAACCGGAGCCAATGCGACCCCGGTCAACGCTGGAACTCCAAGGCCAGCAGCAACGAAGCCGGTTAACCTGGTGAACATGGGAGGCAGTGACAATGGTGATGGCCCAAGTAGGCAAGGTGGATACCCTGGGAATGATTACAAGGAAGCACATCAGAGTTATGTGGTTTTCGTGACCGAGCCAACTGACAAGAAAAGTCAGTTGAGACGAGCAAAGGAGGTGAATGCCGTGATGCCAGCAGTTCCAAAGTACTTGAACTGGTCTGAGCAGGAGATCACTTGGAGCAGGGCGGATAACCCAAGGATCATGCCAAGCCCAGGGAACTATGCACTGGTGGTGGATCCAACTTTGGTTGGACCCAAGCTGAACGTGAAATTTAGCCGAGTCTTGGTCGACAATGGCAGTGCCATAAACATCATGTATCGGGACACAATGGTCAAGTTGGGTATTTCGCCGAATCAGTTGCAACAGAGCAGCTGTACTTTCCATGGCATAGTACCCGGGGTATCTTGTTCCCCCATGGGTAAGATCTGGGTAGATGTGTTGTTCGGTACCAGGGACAATCACAGACTTGAGAGTCTCGAGTTCGAGGTGGTGGATTTGGAAAGCCCATACCATGCTCTGCTTGGCAGGCCAGCATTAGCCAAGTTCATGATATCTACTCATGTGGCCTACCTCAAGATGAAAATGCCTGGCCCGAATGGTGTTATCACCGTTGCGGGAGACTACAAGAAGGCCATACAGTGTGCTACAGTTGGTTCTAACTTAGCTGAATCACTGGTGATACAAGCTGAAAAGAGCAAGATGCACGAGGTGGTGGCAATGGCGAAGTCAGCTCAGCTCGGCGTGCTGGCCATGACTAATCCGGATGCGGGTGCAACATTTGAGGTGCCCAAGGAGACGAAGAAGATCCCCATTGACCCGGAGAACCCGGAGCGCATGGCCATCATTGGTGCCGGTGGGTGAGAAATAGGAAAGCGCGCTCTGTCACTTCCTCCGTGAGAATCGGGATATCTTTGCATGGTCAGCTAAGGACCTGCCTGGTGTTCCGAGGGAGTTGGCAGAGCATTCTTTGTTTGTCAGGCCGGATGTGAAACCGGTTAGGCAACCGACTCGGCGGCTTTCAGATGATCGAAGAAAGTGGTGCTCGATGAGCTGGCTAAGCTGCTGGCAGCCGGATTCATTATGGAGGTGTTGCATCCGGACTGGATATCTAATCCAGTTCTAGTAGAGAAGAAGAAGGACGAACCAGCTGTGGTCAAGGTGTGGCGCATGTGCATCGATTTCACCAACCTAAACAAGGCGTGTCCAAAGGATCCATTTCCTTTGCCTCGGATTGATCAAGTGATCGATTCTACTGCTGGGTGTGAGTTGTTGTCTTTTATTGATGCGTACTCTGGTTTTCACCAGATACCACTGAACCCTAAAGATCAAATAAAGACTGCTTTTATTACCCCGTATGGGGCGTATTGCTATCGTGTCATGTGTTTCGGTTTGAGAAATGCTGGTGCAACTTATCAGAGATGTATGCAAAAGTGCTTGCATTCTCAAATGGGTAAAAATGTGCAGGTGTATGTGGATGACATTGTCATCAAAACAAAAGAAAAACGTACTCTCCTCGAGGATCTCGAGGAAACATTTGTGAACTTGAGAAAATATCGGTTAAAATTGAATCCGGACAAGTGCACCTTTGGTGTCCCAGCTGGAAAGTTGCTTGGTTTCCTTGTATCGAGCCGAGGTATTGAGGTGAATCCGGCTAAGATCCGAGCCATAGAAAGAATGAAATTGCCTAAATGTCTAAAAGATGTACAAAAATTCACCGGGTGTTTAGCCTCGTTGAGTCGGTTTGTGAGTCGGCTAGGAGAAAAAGCCTTGCCCTTGTATCAGTTAATGAAAAAGAGCACCGGGTTCACATGGACCCCGCAAGCAGATTCGGCTTTCAACGAATTAAAAAAGATGTTGTCCACTGCTCCAGTTTTGGCATCACCTTTGCCGAATGAGCCAATGCTACTTTACATTGCGGCCACTAACCGGGTCGTAAGTGTGGTCATGTGGTAGAGAGAGAAGAGATGGTAAATCTGTGCAGAGGCCGGTGTACTATTTGAGTGAGGTGATCTCAACTTCGAAGCAAAATTATCCTCACTACCAAAAGATGACATATGGTGTGTACCTGGCGGTCAAGAAGTTGAAACACTACTTTCAAGAGCATCCGATTACAGTGGGTGTGAAGCTCCAATTGCGGAGATCATTGGGTGCAAAGATGCAACTGGCCGAGTTGCCAAATGGGCGATAGAAGTGTCTCCTTACACACCGCATTATGAGAGAAGAGATGCTATCAAGTCTCAGGCTTTGCCGGATTTCCTTTGTGACTGGGCTGAGATGCAATATGAACCACCTAAACCGGATTACAATTACTGGAGGTTGCACTTTGACGGTTCCAAATGCAAAATCGGGCTAGGTGCTGGGGTGGTGCTCACATCACCAAAACAGGATCAATTGCGATATGTATTGCAGATTCATTTCTCAGCGTCAAACAATGTAGCCGAGTATGAGGCACTGATCCATGGGCTTAATGTGGCTCGGGACATCGGCGTTCGCCGGATTGAGTGTTTCGGTGATTCGGATTTGGTCGTGCAGCAATCTTCTGGAAATTGGGATGCTCTTGACGCCAATATGGCACTGTATCGGTTTCATGTTCAGAAAATTTCGGGATTTTTTGAAGGCTGTGAGTACAAGCATATACCTCGGCTGGAAAACCAAGCTGCAGATGTTCTGTCAAAACTCGGGTCGTCTAGGGAGGCAATCCCACCCGGAATATCCTTGAATCATCTAAGGGTCCCTTCAATCAAACCTTCGCCTGATTCCGAGTCGATTTTTATTCCCAAGCAAGAATCCGAAGCTATTCCTATGAATGTTGATGTGGAGTATATCGAGGAAGACCCGGGGACGGCATGCCCGGACTCGGGGACTGCTCACACAGATTCGGAAACTGCTAACCGAGTCTTGGGAAAGAGGAGCAGAGATGAAGATGAGGATAACCGGATTGTGGGGAATGGGCAGAAGCTGATAGAAGAAATAATGGCGGCCAAACCTGTGGAAGAAAATGAGCACTTGTTCCCTTTGCATCCAGTACCAGAGTGGGCTGAAGAGATCATGAAGTTCATCGAGGAAGGAAGCTTGCCAAGCGATGAGACCAAGGCTAGGCGTGTCCAGAGGAGATCCAAGGCTTATACCATCATCAACAAGGAGTTATACAAAAGAAGTGTAACCGAGGTGTTGCAGCGCTGCGTGGAGCCAGCAGAGGGCAAGGAGATGCTCCTAGAGATACACCAAGGTGAATGTGGACATCATTGCAGTACAAGAGCCCTGGTGGCTAAAGTGTTCCGGCATGGATTTTATTGGCCCACTGCTCATGCAGATGCGGAGGACATAGTCCGCAGGTGCGAAGGATGCCAGAGATTTGCTAAGCAAACACACTTACCCGCATCGGCACTGAAGACAATTCCTATTACTTGGCCATTTGCGGTGTGGTGTTTGGATATGGTGGGAGATTTCAAGCCGGCTAGGGGCAACATGACACATATGCTGGTGATGGTGGATAAGTTCACCAAGTGGATAGAGGTGAAACCAATACGGAAAGTGGATGGCCGTTCGGCTGTAATCTTCTTGAAAGAAATCATTTTGAGATACGGATACCCTCATAGCATCATCTCGGATAACGGCACAAACTTTGCTGTCGGAGAGTTTGCCCGATTCTGCATGAATAAGGGGATCCGGTTAGACATAGCCTCAGTGGCACATCCAGAGTCCAATGGACAAGTGGAAAGATCAAATGCTCTAGTGTTAGCCGGCATCAAGGCTCGTCTCATTGAACCATTGTTGAAAACTCCGGGGTGCTGGATAGATGAAATCCCATCAGTTCTATGGGGTCTAAGGACTACACCGAATCGGTCAACAGGCTATACGCCATTCTTTCTGGTTTATGGGGCAGAAGCTGTCCTACCCACTGACATAGAATATGATGCACCAAGGGTGGCAATGTACACTGAAACCGAGGCAAAGGAGGCCCGGGAAGATGCAGTGGATCTGCTAGAGGAAGCAAGAGAATTGGCCCTGTCTCGGACAGCAATATACCAGCAAAATCTCAGGCGTTATCATAGCCGAAAGATCAGTCCTCGAGTGTTTCATGAGGGTGATCTAGTGCTGAGGCTGGTGCAGCGCAGCAAAGGCCGACACAAATTGTCACCTCCATGGGAGGGACCATTCATTGTGAGCAAGGCTATGCACAATGATTCGTACTACCTTGTAGATGCACAGGAATCAAGGGAGGATGGCTTGGACAGACCCGGACAGGAAACCAAGCGACCTTGGAATGTAGCTCTGCTTCGACCCTTCTACTCTTAAAGGGCGCAATGTATGTATTTCAATTTATCATGAATGAAATCGCGGTAATCCGAGTCTGGACTCGGGGACTGCTTCGTCCTTATGCATGTGTTGTTTATTACTGTTTTGTTTTTTGCCGTTCGTGTGCCGAATCGCTTTGAACCTTGTTCTAAGCTTCAAGTAATGTATGTTGTGTTGTTGATCTCGTGACTCGACTGACAAACACCAAAATGGTAGTCAAGAGCAGAGATGAGGAATATGGGAAACATGAAAATGGACACGGGGACTCGGTCCAAAACCGATTCGGCACATGTCGTTTACTAACCCCTGTTATTTCTTTTTTCGTTTATGTTGAATGATTCTAAACCACAACTCGTGCGTTTCAAGTATTGTATGCTATGATTCCTATCTTGTGACTCGACTGTCAAAACACCCAAAGAGGTAGACAAGAGCAAAGATTTGGCAAAAGTAGTAAACAAGAAAACAAACTCGGGGACTCGGTTTAAGATGATCCAACATAAACCTTGTCCGGATCGCGTTAAGCATGATAAGCATAGTCTCGAAAGAACTTAAAATAGTCTATTACATCTGCTCCCGGCATACCGGGGATTTAATGTTTTTGTTAAGTACTTCAGGGTGCAGCGGACTCGGTCGCGGCGGACTCGGTCATAGGAGTTTCGGTTGCAGGAACTCCTGTGGTAGGAGCTTCGGTTAGCGGAGCTTCGGGGGCACGGGCTTCAGCTACGGGTGCTTCGGTTGAAGTGGACGCGGTTACGGGAGGTTCTGTTGCTGGAGCAGACTCAGAAGATGGTGGCACTTCGGAAGTAATCTTGACTGGAGAGCTTGAAGGATGGGCGGATTCGGGAATATCCGGATCAGGTGAAGCCTGTTTAGTGATCACAGTCAAGTTAGTGGCTGGAATCACAGGAGACTCGGTTGGAGTTTGTTCGGTGAGCTTGGCCGAGTCGGAGGCTGGTACCTTGCTGGATTCTTCTTCTTCATCAGACCCGCCCTCAGAATCGGCGTATTCTTCAGCGGAGGCATCATCCGATTCCTCTTCTTCAGTGTCTTCTCCATCCGAGTAGACTGGAGCCTCCAGATCAAGATGCTTGGTGCGTGCAAATTCGGCCATAAAGTTGGCGGCTTCTTCACGGATCTTGATCCGGTTGGGATCTGAAGCCCATGAAGAACCCTCGCGAAAGGAGCGCACTTTGGCAAGATCAATCAGCTCATACCAAGACATGATGAATAACAAAGCTGCATCAGCACCAGCGCGGGCGGACGAAGACCTCCACTTCTGTAGCCGGGTCATGGCTTGGTCCAGGTCTCTGATCAGCTCCTCCACAGGCACAACTTGCCGCGCTTCAGGAAATAAGATCCGGTGAGCCTTGAGACTTGCATTGAGCAGACCAATATGGGAATCCTTCAAAGGAGCAATCCGAGCCTTGAGTGCTGTGATATGATCTTCGATGTCCCATGTCTCTGGTAGTGGAGCCTCGGTTAATTTAGCTCTCTCAGCTCGGGCGTCTCTCACAGCCCTGGCGGCTTGAAGCCGGATGCTGGTAAACTCTCCTACAAACAAATAAGCTAATACTGAGTTCAGCAAGAAGGAACACAAGCATATGTATCGGTTAAGGGCAGAAAGAAAAAAGGGATTCGGTGAACTTACGATCCATGTCATCATTAAGGCTAGCAAGTGCAGCAAGCCATTTCGCACTGGCCGCTTTGTGAGCACTCAGTTCTTCTTTAGCCGCTTTGACTTCGGCTTCAGATTCGGCTATGGTCGTTTGAATTTGCTGGTCCAGTTTGGCCCGCTTCTCAAGTCCGGCTTTGAAAGTATCCCGCTCCTTCTGGATAGTATCTTTTTCACGCTTCAGCGTATCCCGCTCTCCTTTAACCTTGTTCTTCACTTTTTCAACTCGGTCAAGCTCTCGCTGGAGCCGAGTCACTTCTGATTTTTCCTCGGATAAGGCGCGTTTGTGCTCTTCTTCTTTCTTGTCCATTTCAAGACAGAGCCCATCGAAGGAAGTTTGGAGCTTCTGGTGCTGATGGGCGAGCTGCTTAAAGAGCTTGCCGCGAGCGGTCATGGTTTCCTGAAAGAAAACAGGCAAACGGCGTCAGAAGAATCTCGGGGACTGGCCCGAGATTAACCGAATCAGTTGAAAAGGAGACTCGGGGACTGGAAGTCCCACGGTGTCCTCGGTTAAGGCAACATTCATCATAATTTTTTTTAGAGATTCAAGCCGAATGACTTTCTTACTCGGAGGAGTATCAGTCGTTCGACCCGAATCTCGGGGACTGGGTATAGTACTGTTTGATTATGTTGAAATAAAAGCAAGGTTCGGATAAATTTACCTCGAACACCCGGTTAGCTTCAGTGACCGAGGTCTGTACAGAGTGTAAGGATTGGAACATCCGACTAGGCCCAGCCGGGTGTGGCGCTGAAGTAGAGAAGCCTGTGGCAAAGTCAGCATCATTCCAAGCTTCAATGAATTGCTTGGCGGACTCGAGCTTATCGCTGCTCGGAGGGCGCGGATTCGACGCGGACTGGCCGAATCGAATCGCTGATGGGGCGGCAGAAACCTTCTTGCTAGCAACCACCTGCTTATCCGAGGTAGTCGGAGTTGTGCCAGAGGCACCCTGAGTCGGCTTGGGTTGCGGTGACGCACCAGAAGTCTGCTTCGGATGTGGCTCCTTGTGCTGCTTCTCGGAAACTTGCTGTTGCTGTTGCTGCTTCTGCTTCTTCTTCTTCTGCTGCTCTTGGTTCAGTGCAGTTTGAGCTGCAGGAGCAGGGCGGGAATCAGGCTTAGGCGAGGACGTAGCCGATGTCTTGGCCTTTTCCTTCTCCAGCTCCTTGAGAGGGCGTGGCCAACTTGAATCTCGGATTGGAGCCGAGGTTTCCTCACACTCCAAGTCGATAACCGGCTCTGAAATGGGAGTCGGCTGGGGAATATTGGTAGTGGTGACACGCGTTGGTGAGGTGGCAGTTCGGTCAGGAAATTGGGTTTCCATGGCCGTATCCAGTGGAGGGATAGGAGAAGAGATGGATGAATGAGTCTGCGCGGTGATGAGGACATCACTGCATAAAGTAAAGCAAACGGTTAACTCGGATAGATATGACTCGGTTAATAGAGGAAGAAAGCAAATAAAGTTCGCTCAATGTTACCCCTTGGTGGTGGGCATCGGTTTGACGCGATTTGGCTTGTCGCCGGACTTCTTCCTTCTTTTTGTCTGTGGGGCATCTGTTTCGGGCGCCTCAGCGCGTTTCCGAGAGGCCTCTCCAGTATCTTGTTTGGCTGGAACACAAGGAGGTGGTTTCCATGAAATCGGAATAGCGTCGATGGGTTCTAAGATGCAGCAATCTTCATCTTCCTCGTCGGAAAGGTGGTGAATGTCTGATTGCTTACCCTTGCGGACTGGCTTGGCACGGGGAATTGGCAAGTAGTCATCCGTATCCGGATCCTCTTCGCCCTCGCGCGGCGGGCTGAGATCCGGTGTCCATGCCTTGGTGGAAAGATCTCCGTCTTCAATAAGTTGACGATCAAACAGCTACAAAAAAGACAATGCGAATCCGGATCAGGCCAGGATTATTCGGATGAAGTAAGAGTGGATTCGGAAAGTGGTGAGCTAACCTGTGGAGGAAGTTTTTCCCGGTAGAATGGCTTTACACCCCACCGCCATTTATCCGACATCTCATTGGCAGCAATGGCGTTTACCCGTCTGAAGACGGAAGCTTTGTCAAGCTCGTGTTTGCTGATCCGGGTAGGATCTAGTGCGCCACGCATGTGGCATATCTTGTGGTCACGCCTTTGAAGAGGGCTGACTCGGCGAGAGATGAAGGTCCGGAGGAGGTCGTCAGAGATCATACCTTCTTCAAAAAATCCTCCAGAGTGGTATGCACTGTCTGAAGTTCAGCAATTGTTTCAGCCGGATTGTAACCGAAGTTCAGTTCGGCTGTGGGCGGCTCCATCCTGAACTCGGGCAGATTGAGGGCATCATGGCCCTCAGCACTCTTCACATAAAGGAAGGTCCTTTGCCACTTCTTGACCGTGTCTAGGCCAGTGACACGGGGAAAGGTGGATCCCTGCCTTGGCGTGATGCTAACCGAACCGCAAGCAGTCAGTTGTTTCGGCTTGGTACCTGGAATGGTATGCTTGCGGAGGTGGAAGTATTTGGCCCATATATCCACACTCGGCCAGAGGCCGAGATAGCCTTCGCAGAAGGAAGTGAAAGCTGATAAAGAGACGAAGGCGTTCGCCGGGAGATGGTGAAGTTGTAGTCCGAAAAAGTCCAGAAAGGCCCGAAAGAAGTCACTAGCAGGCAATCCGAACCCGCGCTCGAAATGCGCTATGAATACCACGCGCTCACCGGGTTCGGGGGCCGGCGCGAGTTCTTTTCCGGGTCTGCGGCATATAACTTGCGGCGTTATACGCCGGGTGGCTCGTAGCCATTCCAAATCATTCCGGGTAACATCAGATCCTTCCCATCTGCCAGGGGGAAGTTTGGCCATAACCGAATCAGTCCTGCAGCAAAAAGACGGATAACCGGGTCAGGAAATTCGGAATCCATGGAACCAAAGGAGAATCGGATAACATTAAAGCCGAATCGGATCTAAGGTGACTCGGCTAATCCTATCCCGGGTAGGGTTAACCGGGTCCGGTGGAGAAGGTGATGCGGTTGGAGATCGCAAACATCTTTCCGCGAGTTTCTAGGGTTGGGAAGATCTACAGCAGTAGTAAAAAAGAAAGAAAATCACAGGCAAAAACATGGTTGAACTGCTCCTACGGAGACAAGTCTATCTAGGCTAGTCTGATACAAAACTTGGACAGAAAGTTTGCAGAGTATGCTACGGCAGGGACATGGGCTTAGATACGCATCAATCTAGCAAGAACAGGCGTGTGTATTTCAAAAAGTATGAACTCGTCACGGTGGCTATGGCGAGAGGAGGAAGAACTTACAGTGCTAGTTCCTCGAAGGAGAGATTCGACGGAGAAACGGCGGAGATGGGCGCGAGGCGCGGCTCCGGTGATCTTGCTCTGGTACGCTGTGCGTCCCTGGCGCGGCAACCTTGAATGGCGAGGTCGCGGCGGCGTCGATGGAGCGGGTCAGTGGGAGTCGAGAGGAAGAAGACGGGGAAAAACCACCGCGCCCTCTTTATAGCCTCCAGCGGTAACTGCCCCCCACTACCGCGCGGTTACCGGAGCACGGTTAGATCCCTTGCGTCGCGGAACTCTGTGGCAGCTGCTGTGGCCGTGTATTTCAAGCACACGTGGTCACGCCGCAGAATTGGAAGCGGTGGAACGGATCCTATGTGCCGGTCAACGGAGAAAACGAGGAGACGTGGTCTTCTGGTCAAATACACTCAAGTACCCGGTGGATCCGGATAACGAGCTGACAACCCGGGTTATACGGCTTTGCACAGGCTTTTCCTGCCAAATGTCCCGGAAAATTCGGTGACAACTAGAAGTGATCCGGTTAATGATGTTGGTTTTGAATCTGGAACGGCCCTTCAGCCGAGGCTGTAGGACCATACCAGCTTCGGGGACTACTGTCGGGGGGCTGCCCCCGGGTAGGGCAAAGATGGTGTGTTATGAACAGTTAAGGTCTAACCGGATCAAGATTAGCCGGGTCACTTGGGCCGGATCTCAAGGGATTCGGTCAGTCCTACTTCAAGCCAGAGTAAAAGGAAGGACCAAAGGGGATCCGGTGAGGCTTAACCGGATCCAAGGGAGAAGAGCCGGCTAAATTATCCGGATCCGTCAGGAAGGACCCGGGTAGGTCGACTCGGATGTTGCACAGGGGCCAAGTAATGTCAGTAAAAGTCACGGGCACTGTAAGGTTACTGACCGGGCTCAGAAGACAGCAAGGTGCTGCCACAGGTTTTCCGGGTCACAAGCCCCTAGGCGCTGACTCGGCCAATTCGGGAAAGGGGCAGTGGCTAGGCTACTGTGGTCTACACTGCCTTAAGCTCAAAGAGGAAAGATAAGCCTGTGGTGAACAGAGGGTGAGCTGGGCTGAGTGACAGTGGCCAGTGTTTGTCCTGTTCTCCTTGTCCATGCCATTGTCCTCTGCGGCCAGGGGCAAAAGGGTAATTCGGTTACTGTATATAGGCAACACCACCTCCTCCTGTGGGGAGGATCGACGATTGTGAGCATCATTTCCCCCCAAGCTTCATCTTCTACTTGGAGCTCTCTCCATTGTTCATCATACAGCTCGAGGAGCGCTTTGTACTTGTAAACACTTGAGATATAAGAGTAGGCTAGAGCTGCAGTAGGGGTGTTACCTCCACAAGAGGGCCCCGAAGCAGGGTACATCGTGGTGTTCTTGGCTGTTCTTGGTTTGCTTTGTTCTTGTTGTTTCCTGCGAGGTTCTTGTTTGATCTTCATGCGTGCTTCATAAGCGCGCAAACCCTCCCCGGTTCCCCCAACGCCCAAGCGAGCCCACACTTAAGCCATACCCATGGCATCTGCCGTGACACCACCACGACACCCATGGTGTCTTATCAGTTTGGGGGATGTTCGCTGCCTAAGTTTACACCTAGGCATAGTGGACGTCACCCCAACCGGTGTGGATGGATCATCTGCGATGGACGAGGACTCGTTGTCCAAGGCGATGCGTCGCAAAGCGGCGAAGTACTCCACTCCTTCCTTGGGTATGTCTCCATCACAGAAGTCGCTTCTTTCTTTTTCGACGTCTAAATTATCTTCTAGGTTATCTAATGTAGGCGTTAGTTTAGGAAGAAATGAAAAAGAAATTGTGCTTTCGGCTAATGTTCTAAAACACGTAGAGTATGACCGTCTTAAGGTTTCACCTGGTGTTTCGAATAGGCCAGTTACCTCACCTGTAGATGATGATGATGTGAATGCCACGGTTGATGGACACCTTCTATCACATCTTGTAGGAGAGGTAACAGAGGTGGGTATGGATGAGGCGGAGCTGGGATCTTTTGATGACCGGTATGCTTCCGGCCGGAAATCCAAATCCACCAAAAATAAAAAGAATCAAAAATCGCGAAAAACACGAAAAAGTCAAAATCCCCAACAGTTTCCCGATGAATGGCATATTTGAAAATAGAAGAGGTCTAGGCGACTTGGCTAAACATTTGAATATTGCGCATCATGTGAGGGATCATAAGTTGGATTTTCTGGCTATCTCCGAGACGGGTCGACGAGATTTTCCAAGCACCCTTCTAGACCGCCTTTCAGGTGGAGTGGATTTTACTTGGCATTCTTGTCCCTCTCGAGGTAGATCGGGTGGCATGCTACTTGGCATTAAAACTGATACCATGGAGTTGTTGGACCGTTCGGCTGGTGAATTTCATATTAAGTTTCATATCCGCAACAAGTCTGACAACTTTATATGGAGTTTGGTTGCTGTGTATGGTGCTGCCCAAGAAGAATATAAGGATGCTTTTCTTCGAGAACTGGTTAATCTAGCTAAGGATAACCCACACCTATTCTTATAGGAGGGGATTTCAATATGCTGAGGTACCGTCACGAGAAAAGCAGGGGTAGATTCGACGGTCATTGGCCTCACTTGTTCAATGTTGTAATTGATAGCTTGTCCTTAAGGGAGGTTCATATGACGGGGAGACAATTTACTTGGGCTAATAGTCTCCCCGAGCCGACATACGAGAAGCTGGACCAGGTTCTGATGGACTCCCGTTGGGAGGATAATTATCCATTGGTAACGGTACATGTTTTGGAGCGTATTGAGGCACTCTCGGATCATGCCCCCATACTCCTATCTACTGGAACATCGACACCGCCCGTTAAGCCTCAATTCAAATTCGAATTAGGTTGGCTGTTGCGGGATGGTTTTGATGATTTGGTTAAAAGGATATGGTCTCAACCGGTTGTGGGCGACAGTGCTATCCAACGGTGGAATAATAAGATGCACAATATGCGTAAATTCCTTCATGGGTGGGCGAGACACACAACTGGTATGCTTAAAAAGGAAAAAGAGCGTCTGTGTTCCATTATTGATGAGCTTGATAAACTAGCAGATGTACGCCCCTTATCAGCAAATGAGAATGACCTAAAACGGCATTCGAATGAGCAGGTGGGTCGTATGTTGCGGGAAGAAGAGCTCAAATGGTACCAAAGATCAAGGCTCAATTTATTCTGCAAGGGGATTCGAATACGAAGTACTTCCATAATGTTGCTAATGGCAGACATAGGAAGAAATGTATTCATTCTCTTCATCAGGATGAGGGCTTGATCGAAGGACATGATCAGCTCAAGGAATATATCACGAACTACTATAAAGGTTTGTTCGGGGACTCCCGAGGAAGGAAACTTTACTCTAGATGAGTCTTGAACGAATGATATTACCCAAGTAACTCATGAGGAAAGCAACTTTCTTACTGCTCCTTTCTCTGAAGAGGAGATAAGCAAGGCGGTTTTCCAGATGGAGCACAACAAGGCGCCTAGACCTGATGCTTTTCCGGCTGAGTTTTACCAGCATTTCTAGCAAATCATCAAGTCTGATTTGCTTGAGTTATTTGGCTGTTTACACGCCGGACAACTGGAGCTATTTCGCCTTAACTTCGGGGAAATCGTTTTGTTACCTAAGATTCAGAATGCCGAAAGGATACAACAGTATCGGCCTATATGTCTTCTGAATGTTAGTTTCAAAATCTTTACTAAAGTGGCGACCATTCGGTTAAATTCGGTGGCTGATCATGTGGTGAACCTATCCAAACAGCTTTTATGCAAGGGAGGAATATCTAGACGGGGTCGTGGTTCTACACGAGACCGTTCATGAGATGCATACGAAGAAACTAAATGGGTTGATATTCAAAATCGATTTTGAAAAGGATTATGATAAGGTCAAATGGCCGTTCCTCCTACAGACTCTGAGAATGAAAGGCTTCTCAGATGAGTGGTGTGCTTGATTCAAAATTTTGTTTCTGGGGGAAACGTGGTGATAAAAGTCAATGATGACGTCAGCCGCTACTTCCAAACAAAAAGGGATTAAGTCAAGGTGATTCTCTATCGCCTATACTATTTAATATAGTGGCGTATATGTTTACCATCATGATTGAACGAGCAAAGACGGATGGCCAAATTGAAGGAGTAGTTCCTCATCTAGTCGATGGGGGATTATCTATACTTCAATTTGCAGACGATATAATCCTCTTTATGGAACATGATCTAGATAAGCAGCGAATATGAAATTGATATTATCAGCATCCGAGCAATTATCGGGATTGAAAATCAATTTCCACAAGGGTGAATTGTTTTGCTTCGGTGAGGCTCAGAAAGCAGCTGCTCAATATGCCGATATATTTGGCTGTGGGCAAGGTCAATTTCCAATAATGTATCTTGGAATACCAATACACTATCGGAAACTGACTAATGCGGAATGGAGACACGTCGAAGAACGTCTTCAAGCAAGGCTATCTAGTTGGAAAGGAAAATTGCTATCTCTTGGTGGGAGGTTGGTTCTCATTAATTAGGTACTGACAAACATGGTACTGTATATGATATCCTTCTTCCAAATACCAAAAGGGGTCTTGCATAAATTGGATTACTTCCGATCAAGATTCTTTTGGCAAGGAGATGGTGAGAAAAAGAAATATCGACTGGCAAAATGGAATGTTGTTTGCCGGCCTAAAGATGAGGGAGGGCTGGGTATTCATGACCTAAATGTCAAGAATTCAGCCCTTCTAGGTAAGTGGCTTTTAAGCTGCTTACCGAGGATGGGCTATGGCAAACGCTCCTGAAGAGAAAATACATTGGTACAAAGGTGGTCTCACAGGTGTACTGGAAACCTGGTGATTTCCACTTTTGGGCCGGACTGATGGTGACAAAGAAAAATTTCTTTCGCTTCGGGGTATTTAATATTAAGGATGGTTCGGAGATTAGATTCTGGGAGGACAAATGGTTAGGTAATACTACCCTCCGGGATCAATATCCAGCCCTATACACGTCATAAAGGGGATACCATTGCCACTGTCATGTAGTGCTCTCCTCCGAATGTGACGTTCAGACGAGATCTGATTGGCCGAGACTAACGTCTTGGAACTCCTTGTTGGTACGGTTGATTTCGGTTCAACTCACACAAGGCCCCGATGATCTATGTGCGAATGGAAATTCTCTGTGGATTCTATGTATAGGGCGTTAGTACATTCCGATGTACCAGTCGATGATAATAAAAAAATATGGCAAATGAAGATTCCACTTAAAATAAAAGTTTTTACGTGGTATCTTCATAGGGGTGTCATTCTAACAAAAGATAACCTTGTTAAATGGAATTGGCATGGAAGTACGAAGTGTATGTTTTCTCCACAACAAGAGACAATAAAACACTTATTCTTCGAGTGTAGTTTTCGCACATTCTATATGGTCATCCATCCAGATAGCGTCTAACTTATATCAACCAAAGTCTGTTGCTAATGTTTTTGGCAACTGGCTACATGGGATTGATAAAAAGTATAAAACCGTTATTAGGGTGGGAGTGATAGCCGTTATATGGTTGTCGGGGGGTTACCCCCGGGTAGGGTAATGATGAGGTAAAGACATGTAAGGTTAAGGCAGTAAGCTGTCCGAGGGAACGATTGAGCAAGGACGCAGGAGGCGTCATCCGACGTAAGGTGTACGTCCGAGGTATACTTTCCGAGGTATATCCTCCGAGGTATCAACCTCGGGGCAGTCAGCTAGCTACCACAGGAATAAGATATTCTCTACCGAGGTATATGATCAGGAGTGTTATCCGAGGTTGGCAGCAAGGATCGAGGCATGTCAGAGAGGTCACGGGTGCCGCAGAGCTCGTAGCCCGAGGCTTCAGAGGACGGCGAGGTCCGTCCACGGGTTTCCCGGAAGCTCGGGGGCCTAGGAGCTGACTCGGCTATTTCGGGAAAGGTCTACAGGCTAGACCTCGGCAGGCTACTGAAGTATGACCGAAGAGGAAAGCTAGGCCTGGCTGGCCTGACAGTCCGGCCGTTGGGCTGGCAGGAGGCAGAGGCTTGTCTTCTACCTTTTGGCCATGCCATTGTCAGTTGTAGGCAGGGGTAAAAATGTACTTCGGCCTGTGTATATATGCGGCATCTCTACCTCCAGAGAGGAGGAGGCACAAACCCTAGCTCATTTCCCCCTTCGTAGTTTCACCTTCTACCTCGAGCTCTCACTTTGGTAGCAACATACAGCTCGAGGAGCACCTTGTACCTGAGAACCACACTGATATATTGAGAGAGGCAAGGCAGGAGTAGGGGTTTTACTTCCTCACGAAGGCCCCGAACCTGGGTACATCGTGGTGTCTTTTGTGTTCTTGGCTTTCTTGGTTTCTTGTTCATGTTCTTGTGGTTTCTTGCATGTTCTTGCTTGTGCACGTCTTGAGTGCATAAACCCTCCCCGGATTCCCCCAACGACCGTTCGGCCCCAACTAAGCCATACCCATGGCATCTGCCGTGATCCCACCACGACAGTTGGCGCCCACCGTGGGGCAGATTGAGGCGTTGGGTGGAGTTTCCATCCGGACGGGCTCCTCTGGGTGTGTTCTTTCTGGCCTTGTTACCAAGATCGGCGAGTTCGCCTTTGTGAGCGACAATGCGGGGTGCTTCGCCGGCAAGCCTTTCCCCACCGATGGTTCCTCATGATGCTCGGCAGCTTCCCCACTTACGTTGCTGTCGAGGTGGTTCGCGAGTACCCGGAGCAGGTGCTCGTGGACGACGAAACTCCTCTCCTGGCGGCTTTGGGTCGGCGTGTCACTCGCCCTCCGAGGTGTGTGGAGGTGATGATGGCTGGTACCAGGCCTGCAGCTAGCAAGGCAGATGCTGGCAAGGTCGCGCTAGCCGAGGTGGAGGCGACGCCAACCGCGCTGCCTGAGAAATCAGGTCGGACGGCGAAGTTTCCGTACGAGAAACCTAGTCAGAATGAGCAGTTGGGCATGCCAAGGGAAGAAGTTCCCTTAGAAGCTATCGTTGATAGGTTAGCTCGGCCACTCGCAGTAGAGGCAAGTGTGGAGCATACGGTGGCCGGGTTAGAGGCAGAGCGCCAGAGGGTGCTGAGAGAAGCTCGGTTGCTGGCCGAGGCTAAGCAGCAGTTCGATATGGAGCAGAAGGAGTACAATGCTGCACATGGTATAGAGGATGGTTTTACTCCGGTTGTGCGGCGTAAGAAAGCTGCTCTGCTCAACCGAGGCAAGGACCTCTATGGGGAGATGGCTAGGGCTGCAGTCTCGGGCTCGAGTAAGGCAACAAGTAGCAGGTCGGCTACTGGTAGGCCGGTGTATAGTTCACCAGCTAAGAACCTTAGAGCAGCCGAAGCAGTAAGGGCCGGGCTATCGGAGTTGACCGGAGATGCATGGCGTGAGCAGCAGAAGCGGCTCAATGAGTTAGTGCATGTGGCCAGCAAGCAAAATGAAGCCCTCCGCAAGGCCGGGCTTGGCGGTTCGCAGGCGGTCCATTCGATTAGGCCAGTTAGCCAGGGGTCCAAGGGGCAAGCCTCGTCTCCACACGTCGGAGGAGCCGATCGTGCCCGGAGTGTCACTTCAGGTCGGAACAAGGAGATGCAGCTGCAAGTGTACGATCCGGTGTTAGCTGGGAAGCAAAAGGTCGGCAACGCTAGCCGAGCCAATGGAGACCCCGGCCCAGGTGATGCAAGCCGAGCTAAGGGCCGTTCAGCTCAGGGAAATCAGAACGGTGGGCAAGCAGCGTCGGCTGGCCGAGGTAAACCACCTCAGCCCCCGAGGCATCAGCAGCAACCCCGGCCGCAGGAGCAGTATCAGCAAGAGCCGGAGTATGTTCCGCAGCCGAAGAACGTCGGTCGAGGTGGCGACCGATATGATGATGGAAATTCAGCCATGGAGCGGGCTGGATTCTATAGAGTGGATGGTGCATTGGGAGAGCGTATCGGAGCTCGGACGTTGCCTACAGGTGATGCGCGCTACAAGCTAGATCGGATTTACATGTCCGAGAGTTGGAGGAGGAAGGCCCTCCTGGTCCGGCGTGTTTTGGACCTCGGATCATGAAGGAACCACCTCCACCGGTGTCTCAGTTTCAGTTGGGTCGGAGTACCAGGCCGTACAATGGGAGCACCAAGCCGCAAGATTGGCTAGCTGATTATGTTTCAGCAGTATACATTGCGGGGGGCAATCGCCGATGGGCGGTCCGGTATCTCCCGCACATGTTGGAAGGTCCTGCTCGGATCTGGCTGAACAATCTGCCGGAGAATAGCATCGATTGCTGGCTGGATTTAGAGGAGGCATTCAATAGCAACTTCGCCAGCACTTACAGGAGGCCAAACCGACCTCAGCTTTTGCAGGCGTGCAAGCAGGAGGACAATGAGACTGACCGAGAATTCTTGACTCGGTGGAGCAATGTTCGGAACTCCTGTGAGGGAGTTATCGAAGCACAGGCTATAGCGTGGTTTGCTGATGGATGTCGGTATGGTAGCATGTTGTGGCAGAGGCTCCAGAGAGATATGCCAAAGACTCTGGCCGAGACGATTCGGATAGCTGATTCCTATGCCCTTGGCGATCCGATGCAGCCTCTGCTGGATGGGAATGCCCGGAACAGGAGGAATCCGATGAACAACCGCAACAACGGACCGAGGTTTGATAACCGTCAAGAGTTCGGGCAGAAGAGGAGAGAACCAGATTTCCAAGTCAATGCTGTAAACCCAAGTCAGTCCGGACCTGGAGGCGCCCAGAAACCGAAGACTGAGGGTCAGGCGTGGACTCCGAACCAGAACCAGAATCAGGGAGGTGGTGCGAAGCAGTGGCAGGAGGCCGGACCACCTGTGACTTACGAGTCATTGGTGAATGGACCATGTATCTATCATGGCAGGAATGGCAGAACACCCAACCATACCACTCTGCAGTGTAGTTTTCATCACCGAACCGCTGCAGAAGGGGCGAAAGCTGGGGCAAACCGGAGTGGGCCACCGAACCAATGGCGTAGACCTCAATATCCGAACACGCAGCAGCAGCATAAGCCGACCATAGCGGCGCAGAATCAGAGCTTAACCGGAGCAAATTCAACCCCGGTGCATGCGGCCCAAAATCAGAAGACGGTGCAGGCGAAACCGGTGAATGCAGTGAGTGCCCAGGGCAACAACAACAACGGTGGTGCCGGCCAAAGCCAAACGTGGTCCTTTGAGAATCAGAGGTATGAGAACCCCGGTAATGATTATAGGGAAGTACATCAGAGCTACGTGGTGTTTGTGACTGAGTCAACTGATAAGAAGAGTATGCTGAGGCGTGCCAAGGAGGTGAATGCAGTATCTCCGGCGGTGGTGAAATACATGAACTGGTCCGAGCAAGAGATCACTTGGAGCAGGCAAGATACACCTCGGATCATGCCGAGCCCTGGAAACTATGCACTGGTGGTGGATCCGACGTTTTGTGGGCCGACCAACAATGTGAGATTCACCCGAGTCTTGGTGGACAATGGGAGTGCCATAAATATCATGTACCGAGACACAATGGTCAAGCTGGGATACTCACCGAACCAGTTGCAGCCTAGCAGCTGTACATTTCACGGTATTGTGCCCGGGGTCTCTTGTGCACCTATGGGAAAGATTTGGGTCGACGTGGGTTTTGGTACCCGAGATAACAGCCGAGTTGAAAGTCTTGAGTTCGAGGTTGTGGACTTGCAGAGCCCTTACCATGCCTTGCTGGGAAGGCCAGCCTTGGCCAAGTTCATGATCTCCACTCATGTGGCTTACCTAAAGATGAAAATGCCGGGGCCCAAGGGAATAATAACCATTTCTGGTGACTACAAGAAGGCTATGCAATGTGCCTCGGCGGGATCCAGTTTAGCCGAGTCCTTGGTGATCGCGGCGGAGAAGAAGCAACTTCAGAAGGTGGTGGCAATGGCGCAGTCTACTCAGCTCGGCATGTCCGGACTAATTACTCCGGACATGAGCGCTTCATTCGAGGTGCCCAAGGAGACCAAGAAAATCCCGCTGGACTCGGAGAACCCGGAGCGTTTCGCCATCATTGGTACTGGCATGGACGAGAAATAGGAAAGCGCGCTCTGTCACTTCCTCCGTGAGAATCGGGACATTTTTGCATGGTCGGCTAAAGACCTGCCAGGTGTTCCGAGGGAGTTGGCAGAGCACTCTTTGTTTGTTCGGCCAGAGGTGAAACCAGTGCGTCAACCGACGCGGCGGCTCTCAGATGACCGAAGAAAGGTGGTACTCGAAGAACTGGCGAAGTTACTGGCTGCAGGCTTCATCATGGAGTGCTGCATCCGGACTGGATATCTAATCCAGTCCTCGTGGAGAAAAAGAAGGACGAACCGGCGGTAGTCAAGGTGTGGCGCATGTGCATTGACTTCACCAACCTGAACAAGGCGTGCCCGAAGGATCCCTTTCCTTTACCTCGGATTGATCAAGTGATCGATTCTACGGCTGGATGTGAGCTGTTGTCTTTTATTGATGCATATTCTGGTTTTCACCAGATCCCACTGAACACTGATGATCAAATAAAGACTGCCTTTATTACCCCGTACGGGGCGTATTGCTATCGTGTCATGTGTTTCGGTTTGAGAAATGCCGGGGCAACTTATCAAAGGTGTATGCAGAAGTGCTTACATTCTCAAATGGGCAAGAATGTGCAAGTGTATGTCGATGACATTGTTATCAAAACTAAAAAGAAGCATACTCTCATCGAAGACCTCGAAGAGACATTTGCAAATTTAAGAAAGTATCGGTTGAAACTTAACCCGGACAAGTGCACCTTTGGTGTCCCGGCTGGAAAATTGCTCGGTTTCCTCGTATCGAGCCGAGGTATAGAAGTTAACCCGGCTAAGATCCGAGCTATCGAAAGAATGAAGTTGCCGAACTGTTTAAAAGATGTGCAGAAGTTCACGGGATGCCTTGCATCTTTAAGTCGGTTTGTAAGTCGGCTAGGAGAAAAAGCCTTACCATTGTATCAACTTATGAAGAAAAGTACCAGTTTCACTTGGACCCCGCAGGCGGACGCGGCGTTCAATGAGCTGAAGAAGATGTTGTCCACTGCTCCGGTGTTGGCATCCCCTTTGCAGAATGAACCGATGTTGATATACATTGCGGCTACAAACCGGTCGTAAGTGTTGCAGTGGTGGTGGAGCGAGACGAAGGAGGCAAATCGGTGCAGAGACCAATCTACTACCTGAGCGAGGTGATATCCACGTCGAAGCAAAACTACCCCCACTACCAGAAGATGACGTACGGAGTATACCTGGCGGTTAAGAAACTGAAGCATTACTTCCAAGAGCATCCCATGACGGTGGTATGTGATGCTCCAATCTCGGAGATCATCGGATGCAAGGACGCAACTGGGCGAGTTGCCAAATGGGCGATCGAGGTATCTCCATACACTCCGCATTATGAAAGGCGAGATGCAATCAAGTCGCAGGCGCTGCCGGACTTTTTATGCGATTGGGCCGAGATGCAATATGAGCCGCCCTTGCCGGACTATAATTATTGGAAGATGCACTTTGATGGGTCCAAGACCAAGGTCGGATTAGGTGCCGGCGTAGTCCTAACCTCGCCGAAGCAAGACCAGTTGAAGTATGTGCTGCAAATCCATTTCTCGGCGTCGAACAACGTGGCGGAGTATGAGGCCCTGATCCATGGGCTCAAGGTGGCAAAGGAGATAGGTGTCCGGCGTATAGAATGCTTCGGCGATTCAGCTTTGGTGGTGCATCAATCCACCGGCACTTGGGATGCGTTGGATGCGAACATGGAGTTGTATCGGTTTCATGTGCAAAAGGTGTCTGGGTTCTTCGAAGGATGTGAGTACAAGCACATACCTCGGGGGGAGAATGAAGCCGCCGACGTATTGTCCAAGCTCGGTTCATCCAAAGAACCGGTGCCACCGGGGATAGCGCTGAACCATTTGAGAACTCCTTCAATCAAGCCCTCGCCTGACTCCGAGTCAATTTTCTTACCGCCAAGTTCGGAGTCTGAGCCTATTCCTATGGAGGTAGACGTCGGATGCGTTTGGCCGGACTCGGGGACTGCTTCGCAGTATCCGAGGACTGATGGAGCTTTTCCTATGGAGATAGATGATGGGAACTTCGGGTCTGACCCGGGGACTTCGCACCAACACTCGGGGACTGGCCGAGCAATGGTGGAGGAAATCATGAAGGAGATCATGGCGACCGAACCAATGGAGATAGATGAGAGGCTTTTTCCTCTGCATCCAGTGCCGGAATGGGCGGAGCAGATCATGAACTTCATAGCCGATGGAAGTTTGCCAAGTGATACAACCGAGGCAAGGAGAATCCAGAGGAGAGCTAAGGGATACACCATCATCAACAAGGAGCTATACAAGAGAAGTGTGACCGAGGTGTTGCAGAGGTGTGTCGAACCAGCTGAAGGCAAGGAGATGCTTTTAGAAATCCACCAAGGAGAATGTGGACATCATTGCAGCACAAGAGCTCTGGTGGCCAAGGTGTTCCGGCACGGGTTCTATTGGCCCACCGCCAATGCCGATGCAGAAGATATAGTTCGGAAATGTGAAGGGTGCCAAAGGTTCGCCAAGCAGCAGCACATGCCAGCTTCGGCGCTCAAGACCATTCCTATCACGTGGCCCTTTGCAGTTTGGTGTCTGGACATGGTGGGAGAATTCAAGCCAGCCCGAGGCAATATGACTCACATACTGGTGATGGTGGACAAATTCACTAAGTGGATCGAGGTGAAGCCAATCCGAAAAGTGGATGGTCATACGGCGGTGACCTTTTTGAAGGAAATAATCCTGAGATACGGATATCCTCATAGTATCATTACAGACAACGGCACGAACTTTGCTGTCGGAGAGTTTGCTCGGTTCTGCATGAGTAAGGGAATTCGACTTGACGTAGCCTCGGTGGCTCACCCACAGGCTAATGGGCAAGTAGAGAGGTCAAATGCATTGGTATTGGCCGGAATCAAAGCTCGGTTGGTAGAACCACTGTTGAAAACACCGGGGTGTTGGATCGATGAGATACCAGCAGTTCTGTGGGGTCTAAGGACCACACCGAACAGATCAACTGGCTATACGCCATTTTTCATGGTCTATGGGGCCGAGGCAATGCTGCCAACCGACATTGAATATGATGCGCCCAGAGTGGCAATGTACACAGAAGCCGAGGCTAAAGAAGCTCGGGAAGATGCTGTAGATTGCTCGAGGAAGCAAGAGAATTGGCCTTATCTCGGTCAGCAATATATCAGCAGGGTCTCCGACGTTATCAAAGTCGGCATGTAAAACCCCGAAAGTTTAATGAAGGAGATCTAGTGCTGAGGCTTGTTCAGCGCAGCAAAGGTCGGCACAAGTTGTCACCTCCATGGGAGGGACCATACATTGTGAGCCGAGCTTTGCACAATGATTCGTACTATCTTATAGATGCACAGGAGCCAAGGGGAGATGGGCTGGACAGACCCGATGGAGCTTCAGCGTCCATGGAATGTAGCTCTACTCCGACCCTTCTACTGTTGAAGGAAGTAATGTATGTACCTCGGCTGATCTTTAAATAAAAACTTCGGCACCTCGAGAGTGAGCTCGGGGACTGCCTCGCTCTTATGATTGCATGTTTCTTTTTGTTTGTACTCTTTCTTCGTTCGTATGCCGAACTATTTTGAACCTCGTCTCAAACTTCAAGTACTGTATGCTATGTAACTAATCTTGTGACTCGACTGACGAACGCCAGCATGGCAGTCAAGAGCAAAGACGAAAGAACATGGGAAACATGAAAATGAACTCGGGGACTCGGTCCAAAAAGACAGTTCGGCATATGTCGTTTACTAACCCCTGTTTTTACTTCTTTTTTATGTCGGATGACTTTGAAACATACCTCGGAATTTACCAAGTACTGTATGCTATGAACAACAATCTTGTGACTCGACTGTCGAACGCCAGAATGGCAGACAAGAGCAAAGAATGCCAAATATAGTAAACACGAAAGTAAACTCGAGCAATCATTCAAAAGGATTCGACATAAAGCTTAGAAAAGCATGGTTCGAATGAGCATGATAGTAATAGAGGTAGCAAAGGAACTACTTAAGTTTGATTACATCTGCGTCCCGGCATACCGGGGATTTAATGAAGTTTTTTGGCCAAGCATAAGTTCAGGTCGAGGCATCAGGAATTACGTCGGCAGCAGCCGATGTAGCAGGGATTTCGTCCGGAGCCGAGGTAGCCTGGGAAGTGCTGGCAACGTCGGCAGTAACCTCGGCACCAGGTTGTGGAGAAGCCTCGGTTTCTGCTTCGCGGGTTTCACCGCCGTCACCTTGCTCGGCCTCGACGTCGGATTCTGTTTCGTATTCCTCGTCTTCTGGCTCGTAATCCTCGGCGTCGGAGTAGGTGTCTCCTTCGCTCAAGTTCTTCGTGGTGGCATATCCAGCAAAGTAGTTGGCCATCTTTTGGCGGCGCGCGACAAGGATCGGGTCGGACGACCAAGGTGAGCCTCGCCGGAGAGTGTTCATCTTCTCGAGGTCGATCTTCTCGCACCAAGTCATGATAAACCTGAGAGCGGCATCAGCTCCAGCGCGAGCTGAAGATGAGCGCCACTCTCGCAATCTTCTTTCGGTGTCGCGAAGCTGGGCGGCGAGCTCGGGCGTAGATTTGGGAGCGTCGGCAAGAGGCCATAAGGCTCGGAAAGCAGACGCACCTGCATCAAGAAGTTCCGACCCAATGGTTTTCAAGGGATTGATCCGAGCCTTGATGGCCACGATGTGGTCCTCAACGGTCCAGACGGGGTTCGTCTCCTTACGCCTCTCCCTGTGCCGAGCAGTGATACTGCGGGCCGAGACTTGGGTGTAGGTGAAATGCTCTGCAGAAGGATAGCATGTTAATAATGAAAGAGATAGTTCGGCAAAGAGCCGGTATTGTTGAGGACAAAGCAAAGCTAAGGGGGCAAGAAACTTACCGTCCATCTCGCGGTTGATAGTTTGCAGCGTCGGGAGAAACTGGTTGACCTGCGCTTGCAGAGCTTCCAAAGCCTCTGTGGCCGAGGTGGCGCGGGTCTCGGCTAACTGGAGCGCTTCCTGGTGATCCTTGGCGGCATCCTCCCGAAGTTTCTTCTCTGTTTCGACAACACTGGCCTTTTCCGCCTGCAGCTGCTCTTTTTCAGACGTCCGCAGCTCAGTGATGCGCTTGAGCTCCTTTACCAGACGAGCTACTTCGGCTTTCTCTTGTTGTAGCTTCTCGTCCAAAGAGTTCTTTTCTGCAAGGACGGCCTTGTGCTCGTCGTGGAGTTTCTTGTGGTCAAACAAGAGGGTATGAAAGATATCCGTGCGGACGTTCATAGTATTCTGCAAGGAAGAAAAACATAGCTCGGTTAGAAAGGCTATACCTCGACAAGAGTCTCGGGGACTCGGAGTCAAATCATTGGGAAAATGTTGCCGGGGTATGCCTCGACAGGAGTCTCGGGGACTCGTACCCGAGGTGCATGCTAAAGTAAGATAAAATGGTTTGGATACGTCGGATGAAAATGGAAAGTTGAGATTCAAGCCAAACAATTTTAACTCCGGCGGAGCGTCAATAGTTTACCTCGAATCTCGGGGACTGGGAATGGTGGATATTAGATGAGATACTGCATGAAAGTAAAGAGAATAGGACTTACGTCGATGTTTTGAGCAGCACGCAGGGCAGCAGTTTGTAGATCATATACGCTTCGGCCGCAGGCGCTGTTTCCCGCAGGATGCTCAGCCACCGGAGCAGCTAGGGAGGCCGAGGAGACCTCGTCTGCAGAATTCCAGTCTGCATTGTAGTGTTCCAAGGAGCCGAGGCTCTGGTCACTGTCAGTGCGCAGAGGAGGAAATCCCCACGGTCCGCCCTGCTCGATGCCCCTAACCGAGGCCTCCAAGGCCAAAGCAGCCTCGGAGCTTGAAGCAGGCCGGTTATCCAATATAAGAGATGCCCTCCGAGCATATTCTTCGGCCGGAGGGGCAGTCTCATCAACGGGTGCGGCGAATGGAGGAATTCGGCGTGTCACCGGGGGAGGAGACCTCGGTTGCATCCTTGAAGGAGAAGAGATAGTCAGGGTGCCAGACCCAGATGTTGGTTTGGGGGTGACCTTAGACTTCACCGTCTCTTTCTCTTTCTCCTTGCCCTTCTCCAACGGCAAGGTAGTCTGGCGAACTGGTTTTTGGGGCTGTTGCTTGGGCTGTTGCTGCTGTTGCTTCTGCTGATGCTTCTGCTGTTGCTGCTGTTGGTTGCGGGCAGTCTGGCTGCGGGGGGAGAGTCGAGGCTCCGGCAAGGCGGTAGCCGGAGTTCTGGCGCGATTGGTCCCCGCATCCGTTTGAGGACGCGGAGAAGTCTGACCTCGGGTGGGGGCAGATTTCCCCAAGGCCGGGCCAGACCTCGGTGGAGGAGATCCGGGGCGAGAGTTCGTCGGGGTGGTCGTGGCTTCAGAGGCACCAACGGGTGCAGTCATGGAGGATACCTCCTGATCCACGTCTATGGGGTCACTGCAACGAAAGAAGATGGTTAAGTGTTAATACCGAGGTAATATGTTTAAGCAACAAACATTGTTGGCTATAGAAGCAAAGCATTACCCATCCGAGGTAGGAAACCTCTTGCCCCCCGGGCATGAGGAGGATTTCCGGACTTCTTCAGCCGACGTCTCTTGACCGGAGCCTCAGTGGGTCCGGAGGCTCCAGTGGCGGATGGTTCGGCGGCCGAAGTTGCGGCACCAGCGCGTTTCCGGCTGGTTGCTGGAGTAAAGTTCGGAAGGTGAGGAAGGCAGGAGATAGGTACCGCGTTTATTGGTTCCATGACGAGAAACCCCTCCTCGTCATCCGAAATCTCTTGAACTGAAGCTTGTGCTTGAGGCTTACCCGCGGTGGTGATGCGGGCCGAGGCAATGGGCATATAATCCTCGTGTCAGGGTCCACGTTGGATGGTGGGTCCTCGACAGGGAGATCCTTGCCGAAGTGGTCCGCAGGATGGACTCCATCCTCGGCGGTCTGGCGGGAGAACAGCTGTATGGCAGACATATGAAAAGGAGTTAGGAAGAAAATTGTCAAGATGAACGTCGGTAGCAAGACCTCGGTGGTAAAGGAGTACGAAGAAAACGTCGGAATAGCGTACCTGTTTCGCTGGCTTGGTCCGGTAGTGGGGTTCCCTTCCCCATGTCCAAGCGTCAGGGATCTTGGACTTGGTGATAGCTCGGACTCGCCGAGCTACCGCGGCGTTGTCCAGTGCAACGTGCGTATGGCGGGTGGGGTCATAAAGACCGCTCATGTGGCAGATCTTGTGAGACCTCGCCTGGAGAGGGGAGACCCTGCGCTTCACGAATGTGCAGGCCAGGTCATCAGCCGTCAGGACTTTCCCGTCGTTTCCGGGGTCCTCCGGGTCCTGCCATTTCGCAATGTACCATGGATGGACTTGAGTTCGCCGCTGTGAGGGGGAGTGTAGTCCCAGTTGAGCTGTTCTGTAGGAGGGCTGAGGTTAAACGCCGGCAGGTTGAGGAGGTCCTCTTCGCCGGAGTTCTTCACGTAAAACCACGTCCGGAGCCACTTGCGAACGGTGTCCGGAGTAGTGATACGTGGGAAGATGGAGTTTCGGCGAGGAGCTACGGTGGCAGCTCCGCAGGCGGTTAATTGCTTGGGCAGATCCTTGTTCTTTGGATCCGGGATCACTTGCCGCTTGAGTTGGAAGTAGCGAGAAAAGAGGTCTACCGTGGCTTTGAGGCCGAGGTATCCCTCAGAGAAGGAAACGATGCAGGAGAGAGTGGTGATGGCGTTGGCGGGGAGGTGATGAACCTGGAGTCCGAACTTGTCGAGGAAGCTCCGGAAGAAATCACTAACGGGCAGTCCGAAGCCGCGCTGGAAGTGCGCGACGAAGACCACCCGTTCCCCTTCCTTGACTTGAGGCTCGAGTTCGCCCTCTGGCAGGCGACATTCTACCCCGGCGGGAATCCGCCGAGTCGCCCTGAGCCACTGGATTTCGTCCGGAGTTACATCCGAACCTTCCCAGCCGGCTCGTTCTCCGACCTCCAGTTCGAGGTCTGGAACCTCGGTTTGTTCCGAAGTCTCAGGAGGAGACATCTCGGCAGAATCAATCTGCAGAGAATGCACAGAAGTTTAGCAAAGGAAAAAGTAAATCTGGAATCTAAGGCTATATCTGGCTAACTCAGGAGGAGTTGGACGGCTATCTAATGTACATAGAGGCACATATATGCTAGGCGAACGTCTGTCCGAGGTATGAAACTCATTTCTACCCAAAAAAGTATGCGAGTAAGATCTACCGGAGGAGGTAAATAGAATTTTATTCAAGAACATATGAAGAACCAAAGCGCGAAGAGGAAGAAACCTAGGCAATGCCTAGGGTATCAAGAAAGGGAGTACATACCGTGAAAACGAGGTGCTGAAGGGCGGCGCCGGTGACGCGGTCGCAGCGGCGACGAAGGAGCTGCTCGTCGGCGGCGGCTGGAACGCGTTTCTTCTCAACCGGAAGCGGCGGCGCTGGTGCGATGGAGGCGAGACGGCGAGTGAATGAGGAAGAAGAGGGAAGCACTGCCCTGGGCCCGTATTTATAACCGCGGGCGGTAACTGCGCACTACCGCGCGGTTATCGGAGCGGCGAGTGGGATCGTTTGTGCACAATGGCCCACGTGGCACGAAGATAGCGGTGGGCGAGCAGGCCACAGGATCGGTTGCAGGAGGCAAACCGTCGTGCGGCGCGGTTACTGGAGCGCGAAGCGGCGCAAGCGGGAAACCTCCGCTGACGTGGGCCGCGTGGTGGAAAGCACTCGAGTGCTTTGACTATCGTGGACCAGGAAGTGACGGATGGGACACGTGAACAGTGTTCTCTGACCGAAGTCAGTAAGGATGCAGAAATCGAGGGGTTGACGTCCGAGATCTCGGCGGATACTTCGGAAAAGCAGCGTGGCCCGAGGAACAGACCGATGGATTTCTCGGGTATTGGTTCGGTAACCTGCAAAACATTGTAGCGCATGTGGTTTCGGGTTGAACCTGATGCGGCCTTTCATCCGAGGCTGCGAGACCACATCAGCTTCGGGGACTACTGTCGGGGGGTTACCCCCGGGTAGGGTAATGATGAGGTAAAGACATGTAAGGTTAAGGCAGTAAGCTGTCCGAGGGAACGATTGAGCAAGGACGCAGGAGGCGTCATCCGACGTAAGGTGTACGTCCGAGGTATACTTTCCGAGGTATATCCTCCGAGGTATCAACCTCGGGGCAGTCAGCTAGCTACCACAGGAATAAGATATTCTCTACCGAGGTATATGATCAGGAGTGTTATCCGAGGTTGGCAGCAAGGATCGAGGCATGTCAGAGAGGTCACGGGTGCCGCAGAGCTCGTAGCCCGAGGCTTCAGAGGACGGCGAGGTCCGTCCACGGGTTTCCCGGAAGCTCGGGGGCCTAGGAGCTGACTCGGCTATTTCGGGAAAGGTCTACAGGCTAGACCTCGGCAGGCTACTGAAGTATGACCGAAGAGGAAAGCTAGGCCTGGCTGGCCTGACAGTCCGGCCGTTGGGCTGGCAGGAGGCAGAGGCTTGTCTTCTACCTTTTGGCCATGCCATTGTCAGTTGTAGGCAGGGGTAAAAATGTACTTCGGCCTGTGTATATATGCGGCATCTCTACCTCCAGAGAGGAGGAGGCACAAACCCTAGCTCATTTCCCCCTTCGTAGTTTCACCTTCTACCTCGAGCTCTCACTTTGGTAGCAACATACAGCTCGAGGAGCACCTTGTACCTGAGAACCACACTGATATATTGAGAGAGGCAAGGCAGGAGTAGGGGTTTTACTTCCTCACGAAGGCCCCGAACCTGGGTACATCGTGGTGTCTTTTGTGTTCTTGGCTTTCTTGGTTTCTTGTTCATGTTCTTGTGGTTTCTTGCATGTTCTTGCTTGTGCACGTCTTGAGTGCATAAACCCTCCCCGGATTCCCCCAACGACCGTTCGGCCCCAACTAAGCCATACCCATGGCATCTGCCGTGATCCCACCACGACAATGGTCGCTTTGGCTAAATAGAAATGACAAGGTTTTCAATGATAAGGATGTTTCTCGTTTGCAAGTACTCTACAGGTGCATAAGTATTCTCCGTTCGTGGTCCACCTTACAACGGGAGGGACATCGAGACCTCTTTACGGAGGCATGTGCACGTTTGGAAGAGGTGGCGAGGGATATTTTTACCCGACATGGATGGTTGCTTGATCGCCGGATTGGTCCTCCATAGGCGTTCGCGTTCATCTTCAGTGCTGGCGATTTACTTTATTCACTTCATGATTGTAATTCGTCTAGTGCTACACACTCTTTTCATTTTATAATTTTTGCACTTGGATTGCGGCTGTGTGCATTGATATGCAGAGGCCGGGTGTAATGCTTAAACTTTAAGTAATAAAGCCCTTTATCTAAAAAAAATGGGAACCCTTCATGAGCATAGCATAATATTTCTTTTTGAAGATCTCTAGCTCATGTTGTCATCTTCAACCAAAAAGGGGGGAACTGAAAGGGCAATGCTCCTAATTGTTTTTTTTGGATAAACCCGAGTTAGAGAAGGACTAATATTGCCTATGAAGTGTCTACTCCTTCTTCCACAATGGGTAGGTTAACTAGCTCCGATTGATTTCCTATCTCCCTCTCTCTCACCTCCGTTGTTGAGCACACCAAAAACTTGAGATCTCACATTCACTCCAACGAAATTAAGATCCCTTTGAGAGAAAGCAAGAGGAGTTCCAAATCTACATTTCCACCGAACCAAAACGGATTCACCCTTTAGTTCATCAAGTTTGCTTGTTGATCTTGGGGTTTTGAGAAATCCAAGGAGGTTATGGTCGCCCAGAAGCATCCAGGTTATGGATTGTGCTTCAAAAAAAGTTTGTGTGTGTGTGGGGGGGGGGGGGGGATCAACTTAAGGCCTACCACTACAGATTGAGCTCCTACTTCGAGAGGAGTCTCAAGGAAAACAAGGTGGGCCTTCGTGATGTACATGAGTACTTCCTGTTATCCCGCACCTCTCCAACGGTGAAATAGTTTCCTCCCAAGGATGCGAACACAGGGTTACATCTTCTTATTAGACGTCTCAAGTTGGGAAACAAGCAATTATCAAACTTCAACCGTCCACTCAATCATTCGTCAACAATTTGGTCCGTTGGCTTTCAATATTTTAGCCTCGGCCGAGTTCCTTGGAAAATCAAGGTTCAAACAATGTGAAATCCCTCCCGACAACCAAGTTTGTCCGATATTCCACGTCTCTCAACTCAAACCCTTTACCCTGCATTCCTTACCCTTTTTTTAACCTTATTCCTTATCGTTTTTGGTGATCCGCCTATGGTGGTGGAGCTAGATTTCACACGAGCTTTTAGTGACTGTCAAGCGGTCTAACATTGCACTGGAGCGGTGACTTGGGAAGATCTCCATGTGGTTTAAATACAATATTTTCTCTTCACTTGCTTGGGGCCAGCAAGTTTTCCTGGAGGGGGTATGTAACGACGTCTGGAAGTACCGCACGGCGAACACATAGAGATATAATATGCCATCGAGAAAAGCAAGGCGTAAAATATATGTGAATGGACCATATATATGGCACATGATTGTAGGGTGCTTGGTATGACTAAACATGTGTCTCTTGGGGCTCATAATCTTTTTGGGGGTAATGTTGTTTTCCTTATTTGCGTGATGACAATCATCTTCATCGTTATTTTACAATGGCTTCTTCAGCAACGGCTAAGCATGCCAACGGTCAGCGACCATAATACACACAAATGTATTTGCAGATGTTTACGTTATTTAGTTATTTTTTGAGTGTTTCTTTGTATGTTGAAGGAGGTAGTTATCCTCTCGGTAGATGTTTTGTATTTTTTTGAAGGAGGTACATGCAGTGGCGGATGTAGCACCCTAAAACTGGGGGTGCCACAATCTCTGAACAACAAAACTTTAGTACATCGATTGATTTTTTTTGAAAAAAGATACTACAAATTGTCTAATATAGTTCAAATACCATCAGAATTCCAACAAATAGTTTAAAATAGGCTTTAGACTTTAGTAGTATTAGTATTAAGTATATCATGAGTACTTATGGCAAGGGGATACGGGAAAGTATCCGGTGGAAACCAACTTTACGTGGAAACCGGTTAGAAACCGAGACCATAAAAGTTTTAAAACTTCTCAACAAAAATGCAATGTTTGGGAAGGTAGAATTTATAGATATAAATTTGCATTTGAAACTCAACATTATTTAGAAGTTATGAAAATGACAAATTTAGTGATAAATAGTACTAGCAATTTTTTTTGAACCCAGTAGCAAAATGAATAGTAGCTATACCTATAAACGTAACTATTCATTCCTGAATTTGTCATTTTTATAGCTTCTAAACAATTTCGATTTTCAACTTGCAAATTCGCACATCGATAGAAATCTGCCTTCCAACATGATGCATATTTTTGAGAATTTTTTGAAACTTTAAACATATTTTTTCGTGGTTTTCATGTATCTAAACCGAAAGTTGGTTTCACCGGATACTTTTTTCCAGATGCTGCAGAAAACGTATCCCGTCGATCCAGAAACAACGGTCTGGATCAGACGGCAGGCACACAAGACCTCGTATCTTGCAGAAGCTTCTCAAACCTTCGCCTTCTTCTTCTTCCCCTTCTCCAAGCATCGCCGACCGTCTCTGCGCTCCCAAAAACAGCACTGCGCACGGACGCACCCGAATCCCCATTGCCGCAGCCAACCCCTAAACCTTCACTAACCCTCTCGTGATGGCGCTCTCCACGGCGTCCAGGCTCTCACGGGGTGCGCGGGCCGCCGCCGCCGCTCGCCGCCTCGCCGTCGGTAGCCGCGAGCCCGTCCCGCGCGCGCTTGCGCCGCTTGCCGGAGAAATCTCTTCCTTCTCCACCGCCGCTCGGCCAGCAGGCCCAAGTGGCTCGCTCCTCCCGTGGCCAGGCTCCCTACGGGGACCGCGGGTGGCCTGCCGGTGCCGCCTCGCCGCCTGTTCCACTCCACGCCGCCGGCTCGGTACAGCGCCGCGGGATCCTCGTCCTCATCTCAGGTTCGACCACTGCACCCGCGCCGCTCGAGTATATGCCTGATTTTGCTTTTTCGTCTGCTGTGACTGGTTGCTGGTAGTGGCAATTTCAGTCCGTGCTGCACATCTGTGGCCCATGCACACTGAATTAGTCGAATTCTCCTTTGTTTCACACGTGTATGCTGTTGTTCGCTACATGTGGTGTTCTCATCTTGGAGGAGTGGTATGTTTGTCAGATTGATTGATTACCTTTCAGTTTGGTTATCATGAATCGATGGCTGAATTAGTGTGGCTGCATCCCTACAATGTCTATGAACTTCATACAACTGGAAACTAGTCACTGCGTAGGTCAGAAATTTGATGTTCTGTAATGTGATGTGATAGATTCGAGGAACTTTGAGCATAAAAAAGTAAAAAGTGAGACATGAAAAGCAAATTGACTGACTGTTCATACTTCAGACATGAGCATCATTATCAGATCAACTGTATTTACAATGGGTTGTCATACATTACTGTATTTTTGTGTAAATCATTTTCCTCTTGTAAGAATGCACACTCTCATGTAATTTATTTGTGTCTTCGTACAATGTGCCTATAGCCAGTGTTGGGAGACTGCCTGATAGCTTGTTGAATGCTAAGTTATATCTGCATTTTTCTGTGATCAAACAGATAACTCCAGGGGAATTCACTGAGATGGCTTGGGAGGGGGTTATCGGTGCAGTTGATGCAGCAAAATTGTTGAAACAACAGATTGTTGAATCAGAGCACCTGATGAAAGCTCTTTTGGAGCAGAAGGATGGGTTAGCACGCAGAATATTTTCAAAAGCTGGGATAGACAACACATCGGCCCTGCAGGCTACTGATGACTTTATTTCTAGACAGCCTAAGGTTCCAGCACTAACAGTGATATTTAAATTCGATAAATCGTTATATTCTCAAAACCCTAACATAATTATGGCTCTTGCTCTGGCAGGTTAGTGGTGATACAAGTGGGCCAATTGTAGGGCAAAGTATTGTATCAATTTTGGATAGTGCAAGGAAGCACAAGAAAGAGTATGGTGATGAATTTGTATCTGTTGAGCACCTACTGAGAGCATTCACAGCAGATAAGAGGTTTGGGCAACAGTTGTTCAAAGATCTCAAAATCGACGAGAATCAGCTAAAGGAAGCTATTTCTGCTGTGCGTGGCAGCCAGCGAGTCACAGATCAGAGTATGTCCATACCATTTGCACTTTGCCTATTATTCTTTGCTGCATTCTTACATTCTATTCAGAAGTTGATTCGTCTGAAACTCTAAATCTTTGCCCTCTGACATTTGCTAATTTAGTGGCGATGCGGTGGCAGTCAGATGAGGCATGGTGTTAGAACTTGCCCCATATTCTTTACTTCGTTTTGGATATTCGAGTAGACTAGTACTTGATACATTCTCTAAAGAAAGAGTCAATATCTTGATGCACGACTGCTCCTCATACTTTCATGATAATGAACATTCTGTTGTATTTTTTTTTTGCCAGATCCAGAAGGGAAGTTTCAAGCTCTAGAGAAGTATGGTATTGACATGACAGAATTAGCTCGAAGTGGAAAACTTGATCCTGTTATAGGCCGTGATGATGAAGTGCGCCGATGCATTCAGATCCTTTGTAGAAGAACTAAGAATAATCTGTAATAATTGGCGAGCCAGGAGTTGGCAAGACTGCCATTGCTGAAGGGTGATTGCTTGTTCTTTTCTTTGTTTTTTTATTTTATATAGTGTAAAATGCGTTTACAAGACTACAATTTATGCAATGTATAGCTCAATTCTAGATCTTCCGTTCCGTAGCATGCCTAAAACTTGACTTATTTTGGACGTGCACTAAGAAATTGTGTTATATTTATCATATGCAGATTGGCTCAGCGCATTGTGAGGGGAGATGTTCCTGAACCTTTACAGAATAGGAAGGTATTGAAATATTTAGTTTTTTTTTCGAGAAACACATTGTTTATTTTACCTCAGGATAGAAACCTTATGCTTTTATGATTATATTTTCTTTTCAAAATATGTCATTGTCTGGCTGGCAATGTTGCATTTATTTCTTTTTACTAGCTAGCAATCAACAAACAAGTTCACTGTGACAATGGATATGATTCTGCTGCAAGTAGTTAGCAATCCTCAGGTTGATTGACAGGAACAAGATTAATTCTTAGTCTTAACTAACATGATATAGTGCCTTTTTGATGCACTGATTGCATGAGCTAAATAAATAGGATTATCTAAATAGTTTGGTTCATTGAGGATGTGTGTGACAAGCAAGGGAACTAATAGTTAGGAAAATGCAGTAAGGCAATAATGGCAAACCATATCAAGCAATTGAATTGGTCGACGTTAGTTCTCATTCATTCTGATTTTCTATACATATATGTAATATTTCAGCTTATTTCATTGGACATGGGAGCATTACTTGCTGGTTCCAAATACCGTGGTGATTTTGAAGAGAGACTTAAGGCTGTTCTGAAGGAGGTCACTGCTTCTAATGGGCAAATCATCTTGTTCATTGATGAGATCCACACTGTTGTAGGTGCAGGTATGTATTTATAAGTATCCCTTGGCCATTTGTGTGTTAAACTTTATTGAAGTTAGCACCTAAATTATAATGAAGCTTATGTTAGGTAATTCTGTTTTACTACAGTTGATGATAGTTCGTTCGCTACACTATTGTGATAGTAAGCAGGCAGCCTAAATAGTAGTCTTATTTTTCAAACAAATACTACCTCTGTTCCTTAATAGAAGATGTTTTGGCTGTTGAAATTGAACTGCCAAAACGTCTTACACTCCCTCTGTTCCTTTTATAAGGTATACTAGCAAACGTGCCCGTGCGTTGCAACGGGATAAAAAATATCTATCTCAAGACTACAAACTGACCAAACAGATCAGGTCTTCTTATTTATTGTATCTGAATCTTTTAACACATTATTTTGTTTAGCTGTTTAAAACCGCATATAGTGTGACACAATTTTCTCCTTGAATCCTCAAGCAAGCAAAAAAGACATAAACCCATAATTTTGTGCATTAGGAAAAATGTCCAGGAAATCTAAACATTGTGGAATTGTCAAGATCCATGATTCCTTTCTTTTGCATACATTTAATTGCAACCGTGAACTGCCGACAATTAAGCTATAAGCCTATAATCTATTGGTTCAAAGACTCGATTAGGCATAGTGTACCTTGTGAATATGTACTGCCGTACAGGAAGTCAGGAACTGGCAAAGAAATTTTTGCAGCCGGGTAGAGGATCCATTACATGCTAATTTCCAAATATAATCACTATAGTAAATATACATATGCTTACTGATCAGCAGTGGATGGAAACAGCCATGACCCCGTGGGAGTGGGACTGCAGTCCTCGACGAATAAACCGCACGTCAGACTAATGTCAAAGATGGTCTTGCTGCTCATGTCGTAGACGCCAAAGCTGGCTGGTTTGTCGTCGATCCCCAAGTGCAGCATCTCGCCGGCGAAGTTGATGTGATTCCCTCGCATGCCGCCGGCGAAGTTGATGTGATTCCCTCGCATGCCACTGTCATAGCGAGACGCCGTATGCAGGGCCCTCTCGCCGTGACTGCCGGCGAACATTGCCTTGTCGCCCGCCAAACTCGCCACCTCAGACCATCGTCCGCCGGTGTCGCCCAAATCCGCGGCTTCGAATACGTTGAAGCTCCTCCCGCCGCGTTGTCTGTTGCGGACCAGCAGCAGCCTGCCGCCTATCTCTCGGCCATCGGGCCATGAACTGAAGGAAGCGCGTCTCCGCTTCATACTTGGCTGGTCACTGCCGACGATGCAGAGGCAAACGCTGCATCTCTCTGCATCACCGTGCATCCCCATTGGGTCTTCAAGATCTGGATTTGAGTTGTGCTTGGATACTTTGATGACCCTTGCGGCCTTGCGGATGGCATCCATGTCTGGCCGCCGTGTCCTGCCGCGGCCACCGGCTGCCGCAGCGCCGCTGTTTGCGCCTTCCTCACCGGCGGCCTCTGCCGCCGCGAGAGGGCCTCGGGAGAGGCGACGCCAAGGGAGGATAGAGGTGGACCGGTCTGGAGAGGATTGGGGGAGGTAATCTCCTAGCAGCACCTGAGCTACGGCGTCGGCGGGGCAAGGCAGGGCATGGCAGGGCGAGACATCAGGGGTAGGCGCAAGGCAGGGCGAGACATCAAGGGAGGAGGCAGCGTGCAAGGAGCAGCGGCTATCGTGAGGATTTTGTGGCTGATGAAACGTTTTTTTTTTTTTACTTACCGGTGGCAGTGGTGGGTAATTGTTGCCAACTTCGGGGGCAGTTTTAATGACGTACCACAAGAAACCTTGATGCCTTTATTATTAGGTATAGATTAGTTTTCTAAAGAGTCAAATTAGACTTTTAGAAATAACTATCAACCTCTATAACACAAATCAGTACTATTAGATTCATCATGAAGTATATTATCATATTTTGTTTATTTAGTATTGTAGATATTGATATTTTTTTTCTGAAAACTCGGTCGAAGTTAGTGTAGTTTGACTTTAAAAAAATCTTATACACCTTATAAAAAGGAATGGAGGGAGTATAAAGGAACATAGGTAGTAGTAGTTTGGAGCTCCATTGGAGGTCATATCTGTCTCACCTTATTTCTTTGCTACTGGTATAGACTGTGAATATGCCCGTTTTACGAAATGTAGGCTTTCTGAAACACAGTTACTTGCAAAACCCGGTGTAGCTTTATTGAATACCTTATATGGACAAGTATCGGAATAGTTGACACTAAGTATGAAGACAAAAATTTGGATACATGTTGGACACATCTTGGATGCTTAGTGGACACGTCCCAGTGCAGTAGATAATGGTCATCTAAACTCTCCACTACCCCGTGCCCTCCTTGTCCTGATTCTCTTGCCCTCTCTCATATCGTCCCTTGGCAGCGATGACCCAACAACTCAGTAGGTGGCTAGCCGGCACTGAGTTCCTTGTCCCTCTTGGTGTCTGGCCCTCCTCATTATTTCACCCACTGTCCGTCCTTCAGATCCCTAACCCTAAGTAGCACGTATTTAATGTTCTATCTACCGCATAATTTACTTCTGAAAATGGGTTAACTGCATACACGTATTGTATTGGCATTTATTTCATAAGTGAAACTGGCACAGCCTTCCCATTTTATTTTGTCTGACATGCAAGTATTATCGTCCTTGGACCTTATGTATATGTTCTTCTTCAGGAGCCACTGGTGGGGCAATGGATGCTGGTAACCTGTTGAAACCAATGTTAGGCCGTGGGGAACTCCGTTGCATTGGGGCTACAACGTTAGATGAGTACAGGAAGTACATCGAGAAGGATGCTGCTCTTGAGCGTAGGTTCCAGCAGGTTTACTGTGGTGAACCAGCAGTTGAGGACACAGTTTCTATCCTGCGTGGCCTGCGGGAGCGATATGAGCTGCATCATGGTGTTAAAATATCAGATGGTGCTCTTGTTGCTGCAGCTGTTTTATCAGATCGCTACATCACTGGACGTTTTTTGCCTGACAAAGGTACTGCATGTACTATTATTATGGAAATACTATCGGGAGCAAGGGGTCAGTTCATTATTTATCTTATATATTTTTCTTTTCACTTTGCAGCTATTGATTTAGTTGATGAAGCAGCAGCTAAACTAAAAATGGAGATCACAACAAAACCTATAGAGTTGGATGAGGTCGATAGAGAAATCATAAGGTTTGAAATGGAGAAGCTTTCACTGAAGAATGATACCGATAAAGCCTCCAAAGAACAACTAAGCAAGCTTGAATCTGAACTAGAATCTCTCAAGCAGAAGCAGAAAAACCTCTCAGAGCAGTGGGAGTATGAGAAATCATTGATGATTCGTATAAAATCAATTAAGGAAGAGGTAGGGGCATCCATGTTCTGTTCTTGTGTATGTTCTTTTGCCACATTTGTGCTATTGAACAATATGATCTTTAATCTCTTTCACCTTTGGTAGATTGACAGAGTTAACCTAGAGATTGAAGCCGCTGAGAGAGAATATGATTTGAGCCGTGCCGCTGAACTCAAATACGGAACACTTTTGTCACTACAAAAGCAGCTGGATGAGGCAGAGAAAAATCTTTCTGAATTCCAGCAGTCAGGAAAGTCGATGCTTCGAGAAGAGGTCACTGATACTGATATTGCTGAGATTGTTAGCAAGTGGACGGGTATTCCTGTGTCAAATCTTCAACAATCGGAAAGGGAAAAGCTACTGCTACTGGAGGATGTACTTCACAAGAGGGTCATTGGCCAAGATATTGCAGTCAAGTCAGTGGCTAACGCAATCCGTCGTTCTAGGGCAGGCCTAGCAGACCCTAACCGTCCAATAGCAAGCTTCATGTTCATGGGTCCTACAGGTGTAGGCAAGACCGAGCTTGGAAAGACGCTAGCTGAATTCCTTTTCAACACTGAGAATGCCTTGATAAGGATTGATATGAGCGAGTACATGGAGAAGCATGCCGTCTCCCGGTTGGTTGGAGCACCGCCAGGGTACGTTGGTTTTGAGGAAGGGGGGCAACTGACAGAAGCTGTTCGCCGTAGGCCTTACTCTGTCGTTCTGTTTGATGAAATTGAGAAGGCGCACCAAGATGTCTTCAACATCTTGTTGCAACTATTGGACGATGGAAGAATAACGGATTCCCAGGGTAGAACAGTGAGCTTCACTAACTGTGTCATCATCATGACTTCGAACATCGGTTCAACATTGATTCTAGACACACTTAGAAACACAACGGACAGCAAGGATGCAGTGTATGAGGTTATGAAGAACCAGGTGACAGAGATAGCTCGGCAGACATTCCGGCCAGAGTTCCTGAACAGGATAGATGAATACATTGTATTCCAACCACTGGACTCCACGGAGATAAATCACATTGTTGAGATACAGGTAAATTTCTTATAATTCCCTTACATACAATTTTGCTTGATCTACTTCACTCACAGCACTAAGTTCCAATTATATTTCACCATTTGTTTTGGTTGACCTGATCACAAATCGTTATTGTGTCAAACTTGCAGCTGAACCGTGTCAAGAAGAGGCTGATGCAACAGAAGATTCACCTTCAGTACACACCAGAAGCTGTGGAGCATCTTGGCGCTCTTGGCTTTGACCCTAATTACGGTGCTAGGCCTGTCAAGAGGGTGATCCAGCAGATGGTGGAGAACGAAATAGCTGTTGGTGTCCTGAAGGGCGACTTCAAGGAAGACGATACCGTCGTCGTGGATGTAAGCTCTCTGGCGATAGCTAAAGGTTTTGCCCCAAAGAAGAAGCTTGTCCTACATAGGTTGGAAAATGCAAGCACAACGTTGGTTGCCAACGACTGAAACTCGGGAGATTTCACGAATCTATCTGTAGGTGTGAGGTTTATCTAGCGTTAACCATTTCACTAGGAAATGAATGGATCAGAAGCTGCTAGATGAGTATGTTCCCTTTCAGTCTTGCCAAATTATGTATATTGCTACAGAGGTTTGGTGGCATGAACGTGAAGCATGGTCAATAAGCTGCTCTGTATATACTAGTTTCTCTTGGAATTGCAGTCTACCTTACGACTACAGGACTGGCGTAGTAGCGTGAACATCTTTGTGTTCGTCTACTCTCTATCACGATTTTTTTTTGGAGGAATTACAGCAGGAGAGCCACCTACTGCTCCAAACTTAATAAAAAAAGAGGTTATTTACATAACCAAGTTACAAATATATCATCCCTGTACTACTGGACCGAGAGATGAAAAGAGTTAAAAACGTAAAGAGCCAGAAAAGTTATGTAAGAAGGTCTGGTACTCAGCAGTCAGCACGCCCCCCTATGACTACGAATGGCTAAATTATCCTTGATCCGTCGTAAACACGTTGACCTGCAAGGCGTGAGGTTTTCAAGCCATCCAGTCCAGGCATTTTTTGCGTTGGCCGGCATCTGTCCAGAGCCAAATCCGTGTTCCAGCCAATGCCCAGAATAGTCCAGAATTCAACACTGAATTCACAGTCGAATAACAGATCGATCGGCCTGACATGCAGGTAAGATCAGTCCCGATGTTGCAATTACGTGCCTGCGCAGTGTGTGTAGCCTGTCCATCAGCAGAAGCCACGGAAGACACGAGCGCTGAATATTCGTGAAGAAATACCTGTAGAAGTCTCCCGGTCTGAACCTTCCAGACCCCAAAACAAATGATCAGACATCTGCTCTGTGGTGAAAGAGAGGAGTGTTTACATCGAATCTTGGAAGCACTGAACCTGTCTAGAGATCTTTCCAAAGGACTGTGTCCCCCGATTTCACAGATCGCTCGGAAGGAGGAAGCACTTTCTTGTCGGTTCGGGAGACGAGGGCAGACAACCAGAAGTTGGTTGCACTACCTTGGGTTTGCAGACGAGGTCCCAAGCAGCCAAGGCCATGCATCGCTCGAACCCGTCAGCAGTTTTACGACAAAGGCAGTGTCGTCGAGCTCTGTCTAGGAATTCAATAATTTTCGCAGGAATTTTGAGTGTACACATAGCAAAGATTGTGAGCGGAGCCAAGGCACCATCAAACATTGTAAGACGACCACCGTAGGTTAGCCAAAAAGCTGCACTGGATAAGCGTCGCTCCACACGGTGGACAAACAGGACAAGCGCATTAGATCTTCCACTGTAGGTCTGGTCGTCCCAATCGGGAGCCCGAGATAAATAAACGGCATGGTGATTTGCCACATTTTCTGCTGGGGTGTTGATCGGTATAAGCTGGGATATATGAAAATTGATTTTCAAACCTGTACACTAGCATGATCAGTAAAGCATATAGTTAACTACAATTTCGTGCCGCGCTAATGCGTAGCATGGTAAAACTAGGAAGTCGACGGCAAGAATAGAATGAGAGAATCATCAGTTGCTCATACCATTTGCGTCGTCGGAACAAACTGGCATGACTGGTGTGTGAACATCTTCTATTGTACCAACGATTTTATTGCTGCCTATTGCTAGAAGCAGTGATGTAAACTACCGATACGGAGTATTTATTTCTCGTTTTCGTGGGTGAAACGATATTGTGGTGACTTCGGATCACCGGCGCGCCGTAACCTCGGATATAAATACACTACTTGTGTGTAAACTTCCAGCGGCGTCCTGTCTGGTTTCTAGTTTGTACTTTTGTTTCATCCTCCATGGCTTTTACGGTGATGATCGCTTCATTGAGATGTTAGAGGAAACTGATACGATCATAAGACTGAAGGAGCATCAACCTTCTTACTACAGTGACCATTATGGACGGCGCCCTGGGCTAGCTATGTATAAGACATCCTGTTTTCTGGGTCCCATGTTTCCATTCCCGGCATGGTAGCTTTCCATTGAAAAAAAACAAAATAAGGCGGAGAGGTAGTAAGAATTGTACCTGCCATCAAATTCAGTTTGAGGTGTGCATGATTGGACGATGGAATCGCGCTTAGGTGAAATGGCTCTGCAAAGTGCAAAGTATGTTGGGCAACATCCAGATTTATTAGAACTGCATTCCATCAATCGGATCTTGCATCGGATAATGCATATGTTTAACTGCTAGTCTTCTTGTAATTGTTCTATTCAGAATATACATAAGCATTTGTTTTTTGTATTGTTGATTCGTATATGGATGCTACTGTTTTTGGTATAATTAAGCGGCCAATGATGAAACTTCGAACATATGCATACTGTTGACTCCGTATTATGCATCCTCTCTCACCTTTTCCTTCTTTCTTCACTATTTCAATCAACTTCTCAACTTAAGAAGGTCACATGGTTACTATTCTGTGCACTTAATTTGGTCATGTGGCAAATTCGAAACTCCTTTGAAAACCAGAATAGTCCACCAGTCAAGACTGAATTCACAGTCAAAGAACAGGTGGTAACGGGTTTCAGACATGGACGATCGGCATAGCGTGCAGGTAAGATCAGTCCCGATGTTGCAGTCACGTCTGCGCAGTGTGTCGTATTGAGCCTGTCCATCATCAGCAGAAGCCACGCGAAGACACGATGCTGAATATTCCTGAAGAAATACCTGCTGTAGTAGTCTCTCGGTTTGAACCTTTCAGTCCCCCAAGCAAATGACCAGACATCTGCTTTGTCCTGCCCCAAGGTGGGCTCTCCTACGGTGGACTGGAGATTAGTGAGTTCTTCGTGCGCTTCCAAGGACAGAGGGAGTTGAAAAGTGATCGCCAGGGGTGGGGTTCAGGCACACCTGAACTGAGATGTCCTCATCCTTGGTGAAAGAGAAGAGTCTTGCCATTGAATCTTGGAGTACTGAAACTGTCCAGAGATCTTTCCAAAGAAGGACTGTGTCCCCCGATTTCCCAAATCTCTCGGAAGATGTCAAACAGACTCGACACACTGCGCCACCAGAACTAACCGCACGGGGTGCGAGCATGATTCCCAAGCGATCTGAATCCATGGAACGTCAACCTTCTGGAAGAGTTTACTCACGAATTTCAGAAGTAAACCTGTGTTCTGGACTCTGAGTTTAATGATCCCTAGGCCTCCTTTGTCCCTGGGTTTGCCGACGAGGTCCCAAGCAGCCATGCCATGCTGCACATGCATAGCTCGTCCCTCTAAGCAGTTTTACGCCAAAGGCAGTGTCGACGAGCTCGGTCTATGAATTCAATAATTTTCTCCGGAATTTTGAGTGTAAACATAGCAATGATCGTGAGAGTAGTCAAGGCACCATCAATCATTGTAAGACGACCACCGTAGGTTAGCCGAAAAGCTGTACTGGATAAGCATCGCTCCACACGGTGGACAAGCGGCATTAGATCTTCCACTGCAGTAGGTCTGGTCGTCCCCATCGGAGCCCCAGATAAGTGGACGGCATGGTTGCGACATTGCAGCCTAGCACCGCGGCAAGATTTGCCGCATTTTCTGCTGGGGCGTTGATCGGTATAAGCTGGGATTTATGAAAATTGATTTTCTAACCTGTACTCTAGCATGATCAGTAAGTATATACTGTAGTTAACTACAGATTTTTGCCGCGCTAATGAGTAGTATTGAGTACTAGGCTACTAGCTTGGTAAAACTAGAGAGTCGACGGGAAGAATAGAATGGGAGAATCATCAGTTGCTCATACCATTTGCGTTGTTGGAACAAATTGGCAGGACTGGTGTGAACATCTCTTGTACGAACGATTTTATGCGGCGTATTGGTAGAAGCAGTGAGATGCACTATTTTTTTCTAGTTGTAGTGGCTGAAACGATATTCTGGTGATCTCTTGTGTATGAACGGTTGATTGTTGGCCAGGCCCGGCGCGCCGTGACCTTGGATATAAATACACTACTTCTGTGTAAGAACTTCCAGCGGAGTCCTGTCTGGTTTGCAATTTAGATTTTTGTTTCATATCCTCCATTGCTTGTACGGTGATGATAACTCCATGGCTTAGTACGGTGATGATTGCTCCATCGAGATGTTAGAGGAAACTGATAGGATCATAAGACTAAATGAGCAGCAACCTTCTTACTACAGTGGCCATTATGGGCAATGCACTGGGCTGGCCATGTACAAGATGTCATGCTTCATAGGTCCTAAGCTTCTATTCACGGCACTGTAGTCTTCAATTGAAAAAAAGTAGGGCAGAGAGCGATTAAGAACTGCTCCTGCCATTCAATCGCCGCTTGCAGGATGGTGGCGATGGAATCGATTAGGTGTAATGGCTCTGCAAAGTTTGTTTGCCAACATCCAGATTTATTAGAAGTGCATTCCATTGAGCACCTGACCATTGATACCGGTGATAAATGGCAAATTGGTATAGGGGATTGGAGTACTCTTTGGAATAAAAAAACCACTCTTTGGAATAGAATCATCATCTTTTAGAGTCTGAAAAAAGCAAAGCTTATGAAATTATGTGCTCAACGCTCTTAGATTCGATATTATCGGTAATTTTTTATTCTAAGCTAGGAGCATAAAAGCAAATCCAGGTCACGAGAAAGTCACCTCCAGTTAAGAGTGAAATTCCACTTGATGGTTCTGTCACATTTTATTATGCAGTTAGTGTACTACTCCCTCCGTTTTTTTTACTTTGTATTCTGGGTTTTTTAAAGTCATACTTTAAAAGTTTGATCAAATATATGTGAGAAAATATCAGTATATATAATATCAAATGTATATAAATATGAAAATATAGTTTATGACGATTCTAATAATATTAAAATTATATTGTAGATATCTGTTCCAATTTTATAAAATTGATTTTGACTAATGTGAACGGAGGGAGTAGCTCTAGGGAGACTAGACAGTTTTTTTAAGTTCACTTTCAAAACTCATAAAATTCTGAAAAAAATATGCGAGTATGTATACATGTCTAGTATACTTACTAAGTGCGATACTGATATTACTGGCTCTAGCCAACCTTTTTTTAACAGAGGGTTCTGAAGGACCCCGAGCTGCTATATATCAATTGGAATTGCCTCAGTACAACAAGCACAAGGACTCAGAATGAAACAAAAATTACAACATGGTCCAAGACTTATACATGAAGGACCCTCAAAATTAAATTTAAATTGCAATGTGAACCACCTTGTAAGAGGAAATGACGAATAACCACCACAATTGGGGATAAGGTGTTTGAGACCACCGAAATTAAGGCTAGGGACACAAACTACCTATCTTTGGGGCAGGAGTGTGACAAGGAGCACTGATTCTGAATTTTAGTTGTCTTAACAGCATTTCTGACCGTGCGGTCCCACTGTCAGCCTACGTGGCGAAAAAAAGAAAAGAGAAAAATAAACAGTCAACGCCGCCTCGTGGGCACGTCTAGCCTCCGGCCTCCGGCCTCCTCCGCTCTCCTTTCCTACCTCTAGCCTTCCCCGCCGCCACACCGTGTCTGGGCGGCGAGCCAAGCCATGGCCGCCGCCATGCTCGGGCCTGGCTCCCACGGGATGCAGGCGTGGGAGTGGCCGTCGAGGGCGCGGAGCGCGGCCGCCGCCGCTCCGTCGAGCCTCATGATCCTCTGCCAGCGAGGTCAGAGCAGGTGCCTGACGCCATCTCATGTCGCCCCGCGTACAACCGAGAAGCCCACGAGCTCCCCCACACCTTCCTCTTCTCCCTCCCCGGGCAGCTCGTGACGGGAAGCCGTGAATCGGCCGAATCGGGGTCTTCTTACCGAGCTCCAGGCCCCCTCTGCACTCGATTCGCTCGCCTCCGGCCTCCCCATCCCTCTTCGACCTCGCCGTCATGCTCCTGGTGGTTGAATTGAGAGCTGTTGTGGGCGCGCCGCCCCCGGCCGGCCGCCACGCCAAGTCGCGGTTATGTGTGTCGTCCCCGCGCACGCCGTGCCGCGCCCAATCTTGAAGGGGAAGACGTCCAGCTGCTCACTGGCGTGGCACGCCGTCCTCTACTTCTCCGGGTCCGGCCAGCGCGGCGGCTCTTCTTCAGGTCCGGCACCACTCGCCTGCGCGGGGCGGAGGAGGGGCAGGGGACGCGGAGCTTGGCGGCGCAGTGGCCGTGGACGGCCGGAGCAGCGGGGCCGTGCCAACGAGGCGGCGAATTTGCACGCGGTAGCCACGACGAGCTAGCGTTGACCTTTTTCCCTTTTTCTCTTTTCTTTTTTTTCGCCACGTAGGCCTGACAATGGGACCGCACGGTCAGAAATGCTGTTAAGACAACTAAAATTCAGAATCAGTGTTTCTTGTCACACTCCTGCCCCAAAAATAGGTGGTTTGTGTACCTAGCCTCAATTTCGGTGGTCTGAGACAACTTATCCCCAATTGTGGTGGTTATTCGTCATTTCCTCACCTTGTAATCATCGACTTCAGCCAGGAGCCAAGAACAACGCCACCGGGGACAAATCCAGTTGGGCGATGCTCCCGCCGCAACTTCACCGCCCACTCATTTCAGAAGTGAACGTAGTACACACCTTGTCGAAGTAACATCCTCCCAATTGGCTACACAGCCGGGAGGAAGAAATGGAGACGGTGCTTTTTTTTTTTTTGAGATAACGCTGCCTTTTATTGATCATTAAACATCCATACATAGAGTTTGTCTGATACATTCTGGAATAGAATAGTAGACAGAACGCGAAACAGCAAACTCACAGGACCTAGCTAATATGTGTGCAGCAACATTCAACAACCTGTTCACATGGCAAAAGGAAACTGAAGAAAAACAAGCAACCAACTGCTTGATATCTGACACTACTACACCCACTTCAGACCTGTCAATGGATGAAGAGTTCATTCGTTGTACTAGGGAGAGACAGTCTGAAGCGAAAATAACAGAGGTGAATCCTTCCTCGCGAGCAAGAATCACGGCCTGACGAAGCGCCCAGCTTTCAGCAAGTTCTGGCTGTACAACCCCTTTGATTGGCTCGGAGCAGGCGACCAAGCATTCCTTATTGTGGTTCCGAATCAAGATGCCAACTCCCACCTTGTGCAGATTTGAGAAGATAGCTGCGTCAACATTAATTAGGACTGATCCGTCCGGTAACAGGCTTAAAGAGATGCAGCAAAACCAAATCAATATAAGCATGGATCTTTGAGGCAACACGGTGTGGATGAATATTACCTTCATTGTTTCTTGCCGCATTCCTTGCCTCCCAAATATGCCATATAGTGATTGCCAAGACAGTGGACTGTTCCGGTGATGCTCTGTCAATGAAATCGAAAAGCCACTGTTTCGGCGAGCGGAAATTCTTGCGGCACAGGTGGATGTCAAACCGCTTTTTGACCTTGTTCCAGACCTCCGAAGCAAACTGACAAAACAGTAGACAGTGCTCAATACTCTCGTCTCTCCCACAATACACACAAGCAGGATTTGCAGGGATATTCCGATGGCGTAGTTGAAGTCCAGATGGGAGGCAATCATGTGCGAACCTCCAGAGTACTATGTTCATTTTGTTTGGGGCCTTAATTGCCCAGATTGCCTTCCAATGTTTCTCCTCAACTTCCCTATTTGACGGCAGGCCACGGCCATTCATACTATGTGATGAAAAGAAATCCGACGATCGAGCGAGATTGTATGCTGAACGAACTGTATATGGTCCAAAGCGAGTGTGAGGCCAATACACAAAATCCTCTCCCCCGTGCTTGCTAATCTGAGTTTGTAATATGAGTTCAGCAGTCTCCTCCGGGAAGAAAGCTCTAATGTTTTCTTCGTTCCAATGACCATGTCCATTCATGAGGCAACACACTTTTGCATATTCTGGAATTGGAGAAAGAGTTTGCAGCATGTGCGGTGGTCGTCCGGGAATCCAGTGATCTGTCATGATATTAACCTTTTTGCCATTTACAATTCCCCACCGAACACCAGCCTTAACAAGCTCCCGACCAAAGAGAATACTTCTCCAAGTATAGGATGAGGACCTAGGTTTGGGCGCATCCCAGAAATCACAGTGGGGAAAATATCGTCCTTTGAGAACCCGAGCACAAAGAGAATCTGGTTCAGTAAGAAGCCTCCAACATTGTCTACCAAGCATAGCTTGGTTGAAGATCTGAAAATCACGGAAACCCAGCCCACCAAGCTTCTTTGGTGTGGATAACCATTCCCATGAACGCCAATGAAGTTTCCTCTTACCATCTTCTCTACCCCACCAATAATCAGCAACAGCTTGTCTCATCCTTTCACATATAGAAGTCGGTATTCGGAAGCAGCTCATAATATATGTCGGGATAGCCTGAACCACAGATTTCAGCAGAACTTCTTTTCCTGCCCGAGAAGGGGGCCTATCTGACAAGCTAATAACCCGCTGCCAAACTTTGTCATTGAGAAATTTGAATGTCCTGGTTGACGACCTGCCAACATGAGTAGGCATTCCAAGATATTTATCGTTGAATGATTCATTTCTAATTCCCATAATTTCCATTACCTTTTGCTTAGTATCATCAGAACAATGTGCACCAAAGTAGATTGACGACTTTTGAAGATTAACCTTCTGACCTGAACCGTCGCAATATAAATGCAAAGCCTCTTTCAGGGAGAGAACACTCCGCTGATCACTTCTAGCAAAGAAGATGCTATCGTCGGCGAATAGGAGGTATGAGATAGGAGGGCCTTGACGACCATTTCGAATACCTTGTAGCTCACCACACGACTCCTTGTGCAAAAGCACACTGGACAAGCCTTCGGTGCATAGAAGGAACAGGTAAGGGCTGATAGGGTCTCCCTGTCGAATGCCCCTCGTAGGAATCACAGGATTAGTGAGTTCTCTGTTGACCCGAACGGCATAACGAACTGAGGTTACACATCTCATCACCGTGTTGATCCACTCCGGCGCAAAACCCAATCTACTCAGGCATCCATGTAAATAGGACCACTCAACGCGGTCATATGCTTTAGTCATGTCAATCTTAAGGGAAAAGTACGGTCTCTTCGATCGTTGTTTTCGAATTGTATGAAGACACTCAAAGGCAATCAACGCGTTGTCGGTGATTAATCTTCCCGGAACTAAAGCACTTTGATGTTCAGAGATGATTGCCGGCAAGATAATCTTGAGCCTATTAGCCAATACTTTTGAAGCTAACATGTAGAGGACATTGCAAGGATGGGCCGCATTTTGGCCAAAAGATTCCACAACAGGGTGGAAACCAGATCCACCATGAATGCCGCAAACCATGAGCTCGATGGAACTGCCAGGCCAACACCTAATCAATTGGCAACAGCACTGGATCAACCAGGAAATCCAAATTCAGCTCCTCCAACACCACAACGGCAAGAGGGTGAGAAAAAGATGAGTAAAATACATGTCTAGTACACAAACTTGTCGAAACGGTTCACTTGGGTCACCGTAGTTAGAGAATACCGTTTTATGGTGACTAAAGACGACCAACATGCTCATCTACGGTCACTGTCGAGAATACATCAACGTGTTTGCACTCGTTGACCGGTCTCCAGCAATATGAATTTTTTTTTTGTAAAAAAGCCACCCTTTGATTTCCTTTTAAAGTCTGAGAGACTCACCGGTGGGTCCACTGGCCAGACTGGCCGGTGGGACCAACTAGTCAGATGCACATCACTTCAGTCAAAAAAAAGGGGAAATTGGCTACAAGACACCGTTATTTACTAGCGTTTGCCGAAACACACCACCCAATTGCGCCTTTGCCAGGTACCATTATAATTTTGGATACATTTGCCAAAACACACCGAACGGCCAAAAAACAGAAAGTTTGCCCATTACACTTGGATGACCATGCTTTTACCGGTTCTGAACATTTTTTCTTAGCTAATTCTTTTTTTGGCGCTAAGGTCATGTACATTTCAGTTTCAGACATATATATGAAAAGGAAAGACAACATTTAACAAGACACTTCAACATAAATCTGACTACCATGAACACTATGGGCATATTCAACAAAAACAATTCACACAACTTTTGGCATCAACACATGAACGAACAGTGTATAACTGTTTACACACAACGTAGGTGCTCGTATCAAGACTGTAATGTGAGGTGAGACAAGAAGAGAAATAAAGAAAAATAGGGGCTCCCATGCCTTGGCCACAAGCTTTTTCGTGCATGTGTTCATCTAATTTGATGCGAGTTTGTGACTGATTTTAAACTAAACCCTTCAGCTGGCGTGGGTGTGCGATAGGCCGATAGGGATGTAGGCGGACGTCCCCTGGGACTCCGTATTGTGACACTTCTCCATGTATTTGACCAATTCGTTTTTTTTAATGCACTAATCCTTACCAGCGGACTGCCCGCCTTGTCTGCAGGCGCGTTCACCAACATGACAACATCCCTATTGTGCGACTAGGAACAGACAGGAATGAAATTTCCCTCTCTCCAAGCACCACCCTAGGCTCATTTTTGAGCATTTGCGAATTTATTTTGCATATGGGCGGTTTTAAGGATCTGCTGGGCCCCGTTCTTTCCCTCCCTACGCAACAATGATAGAGCTTTATTCAGTTGCTCCATCTTTTCGATATTAATCTATTACATTTGTCAAATAAAAATAAAGTTCACACCCGGAAATTCATATTGGCTCCTGAGTTCATATGCTCCTGCCTGACTAAATAATAGTAAAATATTTTAAAAATTCTGAACAAAATTTGTAACGAACATATAAAAATGTTTTACATATGTGCCAAATTTCGTGGTGAAATGACATTTGGAATGTTTTGTGCAAAAATAAAGGAATCAGGGGCCAATTTTTTTACCATTGATTTTTTTTTTTACACAGAGCAGCACACATGTCATTTCATCACAAAACTTGCCATGTATTTAGAATACTTGTATATCTTCGTCACAAATTGTTTTCTGAATTTTTTCAAATGTCTTACTACCTCCGATCCATATTAATGGACTCAACTTTATCTAGATACGGATGTATCTAGTTAAATGTTTAGACTAGATGCATCCGTATCTAGACAATGTTGAGACCATTAATATGGATCGGAGGGAGTACTATTTTTTGATTTTTTTTTGTTCAGGCTGGAGCATGTGACCCGGGAGCCAAAACACATTTCTCGACCACGCCCAGGTTTGCAACCATACAGCAAAGTCCGTGCCACATAATTGCCCATGCTGTGATCTGGACCCTGCGCATGATAATGGAATGGCGAATCCCGTGCTCTTGTTTCTAAATAGAGTCAATGAGTCATGCACAACTGGTCCTTATTTTTCATGAACTTTGAAGTAATAAATATATTTTTTTCTAGGAGAAAATTTTATTTCACTAGAAGATTAATTATCAATATTCAAGAAGAAAGGTCAACACAATTCATTGTTTTCCTGGATGACCGATAACGCTCATATTATTCGACCTACCGGGGAGCAAGCTCATCACAATTGCTTTTTTAGTTCTTGACCTGCCAGAGAGGATCAACAACTTCATGCCACTTTCTAGCACCCCTCTTTTATAAAAAAGCAAGACTTCAGTAAGCAAAACATCTATAGCATATACCTTGTTTTACTCCTTTGTCCTAAAATTATCCCATCTCATTTCCGTACATTATTCGAATGTGTCTATCTACCACATGATCAAAAATTGATATGTATGGGCATAGAAGGCGCCAGGAAGTAGAAATTGATCACCTAAACTACAACGTGCACTATCTACATGGGTCTCGCGTTGTGCTTCCCCGTTATACTCCGTCAATTCAGACATACTCGCTTTGCCGTGTCCCTCCACTAAGTATGATGCATCTCTACTACATTCGACAGATGTATTGGAGATTGAGAGACACTTGTTTGTGTTTCGCTGGTCCGAAATGGGGAGAAAAATTGTTTTGACTTTATTTGGGTGGGAGTGGCTGCAACAATGTGGTCTCTGTGGACCTTCGGAATAAACTCATTTTTGAAGGAAAAGTGTTGAAGAAGCCAACTGACGTTGTCTTCCGAATCATCTTCTTTTTACAGTCTTGGCGTCCATTGTGGGAGGAACGTATGCAGCTGGTGATGGACTGGACATGTGAAGAAATGAAGCGCAAGATCAGAAGGTTTATGAGGGGGAGCAGTCGAAGATGATGGAACTTTCTCTTTAGCTTTTCTTTGGTGTTTTCGTTTTGTGTTGAGTTTTGGTGGTGGTGAGCTGGTTCTTTGTGTTGTTGTTATGTCCGGAATGTTGCTTTACCTAGAGAGGTGGTTCGTCTGGGTGTGTGGGAGTGTGTTGTTTGATCTGGTTCGTATTTGTAATCTGGTGGTCCCCAGATGTAACGGTTGTAAAATACTATGCTTTCTTTAATAAAGCAGGGCCTCTGGCCTGATAGTCAAAAAAAAAAAAAACTAGGGCGGTAGAAACTAATACTCCCTCCGTTCCAAATTAATTGACTTCCATTTGTCCAAATGTGGATGTATCTATACTTGTAACATGTCTAGATACATCTACATGTGGGCAAATGGAAGTCAATTAATTTGGAACGGATGGAGTAGTAGGTGTGAGTGACTTGGCCAGCCTGTCATTGGTGTGGACCTGAGAGTCTAAATTTTTTCTCGTGAAACTATATCATAATATGATGACTCCCATGGGGCATATATAGAGTACAATGAGGGACTGAGAGTTGGGGTATAAACTAAATCTGGGTGATCTTGATATCTTTGACTGAAATACGATGGTACTTTCAAACCACCCCTTAATCGTAGTGGGAACAAAAAAAAAACGATTGTGATTGCATTGGAAGTCTTGTACTTTGGTCTTCTTTTCCACTTCACCATAATCAACTTTGTATCGAGTTCATCGCCAACACAGAGCGGTGACTACGCCCTTTTTGTCGATTTCCCTTTCTCTCCTCTGTTCCCTCCCTTTGTCATGGTGGGCTATCATGGACAATACTGATAACATGGACACTTTGATCAGAGTTTTTGCTAATGTAGCTGTAGATGTACCCCTTGTTGTCTATATCAAGGTAGCCAATCATGATAATGTAGTACCACATGATCAAGGTAGTCATGCTCGATAGACGACACATAGACAAAGGTGGAAAATGCTATGTCATAGAGACGGAGTGGTAGCTCTATATGATACAACTTGCAAATGTCAGAGGGTGCCGTCAGTCAAGATACGCTGCCGCGGATGAAACCACCAGTCTTGCACGAATTGGAGGGATCGAGAACACATCAAATTTTCCACAACCATGTGCACAGTGTAGGGGTCATCACCAAGGTAGCATAGGGTCGGTGTAGTCGTGGCCGTGATAGAGGACATATTGTTGTCGTTGTGTTTGATTCTTCTTGCACACGAGTCTGCGAGAAACGTTGGGTCAAAATACATAATTTGATCATTTTCTGAGAGAATGAACAGATCTGGAAAAAAACCAGACCTACCCTTTTTGCACAGTGCCATGGACTTACACTAGTAGAAAAACCACCTTCGGTTCGGCCCTTTCGTCCCGGCCACATTACGAACCGGGACTAATGTGGCACTAGTCTCGGTTCAAACGGAGCACGGGCACAACCACCTTTAGTCCCGGTTCAAACAAGACTTTTAGTCCTGGTTGGAGACACCAACCGGGACTAAAGGTTGCGGTACCTTTAGTCCTGGTAATGCGTTTAATATATAAAAAAAACTAGAGAAAAATTGGAGCTCGATTTCACCAGGGTTTACCCGGTGAAGTTTTCTCAGATCCTCGAAATTTCAAAAGGAAAAAAGTTATTTCAAAAAGAAGATTTTTTCTACAAAATAAAAAAAAACACACTTAGCGCATTATGCAAAAGATGATATGGACGCAATATTTGGATTCCTATCATTTTTCTGATCGATTTATACATATTATTTGTCGAATTTCGATTTACGGATTTGAAGATATGAATTTTTCCATATTAAATAGAAAATGGTAATAATAATGTAAAATTCATTTTTTTTGTTATTTGAATTAATAATTATTATTACTTAATCATTAATATTTATGTTAATATAGGTTTGGAATTCAAAAAATAGTATCATGTGACATCAAAATCTAGGGGATAATAAGATTGATACCATAGTATTATCAGTGCAATCTTGGAAGCTATTTGGAAAGGAACTCAAAAGTTAAGTGTGCTGGGGGTGGATCAGTGTGAGGATGGGTGACCGATCAGGAAGTTTGACCACGAGCGTACTGGGGGTGGAGCAGTGTGAGATTAGGAGCGATTAGAGATTAAACTGACAAATAATTAAAAGATTTGAAATATAGAATAAAAAATTAAAAAAAATTATTTCCAAAAAAAGGGCCTTTAGTACCAACCGGGACTAAAGGGCCTCCAGCCCGCGAGCTCCGCCGTGCCCACGTGGAGGACCCTTTAGTCCCGGTTCGTGGCCAACCGGGACTAAGGGGAGGGGGTCTTCAGTCCCGATTTGTTAGTCCCGGTTGGAAACACCGGGACTAAAGGCTCTGTAGAACCGGGACTAAAGGGGGTTTTCCACTAGTGTTATGTCGTAAGTCATGGCTCCATGTAGACCCCGCCCTACAATATAACCATCGCTACAAGGATGTTAATCAAAATCAGTTAACAAAGACAGTTGGCGATCTTTGTGATGGTGAAGGTTTGTTATTCGAATGCGTAATGTTGTGTCATCCTGCGAAGCCAAATGGAGCATTCGTTGGGAGCTCTCTCGTTTCCCCTCCCCATCTACAGTAAAAGGAGAGGAGAAACAGAGTTTCGCCGAGTTTTCCGCCGGCGATTCCGCCGCCCTCCTCTCTCTCGTCGGCCTCTGCGCCGTCGGAGAGGGGAGTGGGGTAGGATCTCCGGCCGGATCTGTGTACAGGTAGTCTAGTTTTTAGCTGCTTGTTAGGTTTTCGCCGCGGGGTGCGGCTGATGTCGCCGCCGTGGCGAAAAAGCTTGGCCGGGTCTCCGTTTCGACGGCGTCGGGTGCGGCGCCGGGGAGATGCGAAGCTGCTATGTCCAGGGGTGGTCGTCGACGCGGTGGCGGCCTCGCCAGGGACCTTTTGGACCTTCTCTTCGTCCGCGACGTGGCGGTGTCGTCTCCAACGCTGCCTGGAAGAGGAAGGTGCAAATGCAGGTACTACGGCCGCCGGTTCGCTGGTGGCGTGGTCCGTGCTAGGTGGATGGTCTGCGGCAGGCAGATCTGGTCATGCTCCTCGTCTTCGACGACGGGAGGGGCCGGGTCTGGAGGAAGAAGATGAGCTCGGGGATGATCCCCGACCTGCGCGCCACAGCGATAGGTGGGTGCCTTTGGTACTCCTTCTGGAGGTTCACAAAGCCGTTCCGACGATGGGGCTCCCTCTTCCTCGGGAGTGTTGGTCGGCGCTTCTCGGCTTCGTCGTGCTCCACGGCATCGGCGGCGAGCGGCGGCTCGAGTCTAGAGTTGCAGACCTCTCGGAGGACTTCTTTGTAATTTTCCTTTGTTCGAGGGTTGTTTCTGCAAGGTGTACGGGTCCACGTGTCCTTTGGGACCGATCCGGTTTCTGTGTACGCATATTGTACCTGCATCTGGCTTCTGCCTAATATATTCCCGTATGCTATCAAAAAAAAAATGGAGCATTCGTTTTATAAGTAGTAGAAGATATGAATTATTTTGATGCAAGCGCTCCGATTATGTACCAGCTCATCTGTTTTCTGGAGATAGACTTGAAGAACTTATTTTTCATATCAATTTTGGCTGCATGCCACGCGATAGGACATTATCGATTATTATCGAATAGATAGGCGATAGCTACACAAGTGTTAAAAGAAAATCTCAATAGCTTGAGCGATGCAGCGTGTCATCTCGTCCTGAACGGCGAGCCTCTTCACTTTTCCCCTTCGCTCCTCCACAAGTCTCCTTGAGAGTCGACTCTCCACCGCCGTTTCTGCCCCTCTCCCTCTCCCTTTCCGGTGGTGCTGCCTGCCGGCGAGTGGATGGAGTAGGAGGCTGGATCCCTGTATATACTAGGAGTAGTTTGTTTGGGCTATATGCTCGTGTTTGGCTTTATGCTGGGATTGGCTTCATGCCGTTCTGGAGTTTGCCATCGACGCAAGCGAGCTGCGTCTGGTGGCCGGCTGTGGTGTTCTTGCTCGTCGTGGCGGCGAGGTGCCGTGGACGACTAGGCGGAACGAAGCAGTCAACTCCTTCAATAAGCTCGTCTGGTTTTGGTTTTCTTCAGATCTTGCGGCCAGAGGGAGGCGAGGGGAAGGGATGGGCTGCTGCTCTGTGCTCTCGATCTGGAGGAGACGCCGAGGAGTTGCTGCGGGAGAGCTCAAGCCGCTCCTGGCAGTGTGTTGGGTTTGCGTCGCGGCTGTTCATGCTCTGGTGGTCAGAGCTCACGGTTTGCTTCGGCGCGACGTCCTCTTTAATAAGGCTTGTTTATACTCGTGGTGCTGCTGGCCAGAGCTCGGAGATGGAGATTGTTCTCGGTGCTCGCCGCGGTGGTGAGGCCGATGGCGGCTCCCTTCTTCTTGGTGATGGATGGCGGTTTCCGTGGCAGGGGAGCTGCGTAGCTTCTCCCAGGAGTATCCTCACGCCGACGTGCACGCTGTCGTATCTAATGGTCGTGTGGCGACCACTCCTACCCCTCTCACTGGCAACGGTTCTCTCCGGCCAGTGTTTGCGGTGCTTTCAACCTCCAGTTGCGGAGGCCCTTCGAGCTGCGGGCAGCGTGCTCCCGCCTCCTCTTCCCAAGTGGTGCATCCCCGACGAAGTGGAGGTAGGCTGCGTCGCGTCTCTGTTCCGTCGCGCTGAGAAAGGAGCTGACCTCGATTGCGTTCTCTGGCGTAGCTTCGAGGTCCTTTGTGCAAAATGTTTGGTCCTATGTGTAATTTCCTTTCCTTTGAGGGCCTTATCTGTAAAATGTAATCTCAGTGAAGCTCTAGGTCCTTCGGGACCGACCCCTGTTAAAAAAAAAAAATCTCGTCCTGAACCATCCCGAAGCACGCCGACGTGTCCCTTCCACGCGTGCGTATGTATCTATTATCTGACGCTAGGTAAGCAGGTCAAGAAGTACACACACAGAGCCAACGCGCGCCCTGAAGGTAGCTTCTGGCAGCAGCGTCATGGCGGGGCAGGGGCAGCGGCTGACCGTGGTGCCGACGGTCACGGTGATGGGCATGATCAAGGCGCGGCTGGCGGCGGCCACCCGCGGCCACGCTCTGCTCAAGAAGAAGTCGGACGCGCTCACCGTGCAGTTCCGCGCCATCCTCAAGCGCATCGTGGCTGCCAAGGAGGCCGTGGGCGACGCCATGCGCGGCGCCTCCCTCTCCCTCGCCGAGGCGCTCTACGTGGCCGGCGGTCCCCTCCGGCACGTCGTCCAGCAGTCCGTCGCAGGCCCCGCCCGCCTTCGCGTACGGGCTCACCACGACAACATCGCCGGCGTCCGCCTGCCCCGCTTCGAGCACTTCATGGTCGACGCCGGGGCCAGGGCGCCGTTGCTCGCGGGGCTCGCCGGCGGCGGGCAGCAGGTGTCGGCCAGCCGCGCGGCGCACGTCCGCGCCCTTGAGTTGCTGGTGGAGCTAGCGTCGCTGCAGACGTCGTTCCTGACGATGGATGAGGCGATCAAGACGACCAACCGGCGGGTGAACGCGCTGGAGCATGTGGTGAAGCCGCAGCTGGAGAACACCGTCGCCTACATCAGGGGCGAGCTCGACGAGCAGGAGAGGGAGGAGTTCTTCCGCCTCAAGAAGATCCAGGCCGTCAAGCAGAGGGAACTCGAGCGCCAGATGGAGTCGGCGAAGCTCTATGCTGCGGAGAAGGTCGCCGGCGAGGTCGCGCTGAAGCGCGGCGTCTCCCTGGGCGCCGCTGCCAGCATGCTGGACAGCGGTGGCGGCGAGAAGGACGAAGACATCATCTTCTAAGACAGCTGATAAAGCTACTGTGATATATGCATCGTATCTTGTATGCACAAAATCGCTTAAAATAAATCGAGTTCATTCCATTTCAGATTTGAGCTGAGTTTGCTAGAGTTTTTTTTTTTGAATTGGGACAGCCTCATTCCATTAACCTGGCTCAATGAACTCATGGCCACCACGACAGATACATCATCTCGGACAGCATCCAACCATCTAAGCCTACTAGCGTTATGGTTGGCACCATGGGCAGCTAGAGCATGCCCAACCTTATTACAAACTCTAGGACAAAACGAAATATTAAACAACTCAAAGTTCAACAAGCTAAACAAGCGAATCTCCCGCACCAAAATGCCTTCAGGAGCCAAATCATAATCGTGAGTTTGCTAGAGTTTTAAACTTATAATGCTCGTGTTTCATGTATGTTTTGATGCTCCCGCGTATCCTCAAGGGGTCGGCATCGGACGGTCCATTGCTTTCGGGGAACGTGGATAGCTAAAATCATTTAAACATTTGATGGCACTTACTTATACTGACATGTTGTATTAGATGCATAATATTAATACTGTTCTCCGAAGATAAAATTTTCATTTTCAAAATTAAAAGTCTATGATACTCATTGTTTATATACATGACCAATAAAACTCTCGTGATCTAGCCTATCTGAGGACCGAGACCATTACAAAGAGATTTTTTGGTTGATGACCTACCAAAGGATGAATGATTCATGTCACCACAGACTACCCTTCTTTTATAAGAAGCAATGCTTCCCCAAGCAGTAGATATTGAAATTATTCCTCTTTTTACTCATGTGCCTTGTAATATCCAAGCCCGTCTCTTGCATTATTTGTTTTTCATTATGCACTAGAGATCTGAACTAATATGTATAGGGGCATAGAAAGCATCGGGAATTACTGATGGGTCACCAGAATTAGAACATGCACCGAACGGCATCGTGCTTCTCCGTTCTACTCTGTCACATCAACTGTTTGGCGTTCATCTCCGTCCTAATTTGTCGCGTCAACTATTCTCTACTAGGATGAGACAATCTAGTGATCTACTAGGCCTGAGATATATATTAGCTATGGCCGTTATAGTGCAAACTAGACTTTATAGATTTGCTTGCTCTTAGCCCTCCTTGTGGGATATAGATAAGCCGCTAGGCCTTAATCTGCATGAACTTCGTTATAATACATTGTGTGTTGGTGACTTGTATCATATCAATGCAAAGGTTAGAAGATCAATACAATTATTCCTTTCCAAAAAGAAAGCCTAAGGAAATGTGATTATTTGTATAAAACTGTGCATAAGCTCTCATAGTCACTTACCTGCCCGAGACCAAGCTGATAACAACATGATTCTTAGCTATTCACCTACCTAGGTACCAGTGAGTTCATGATAAGGAGCAAGACTAACACCATAAGCAAAAAAAATAGATAACTTAGCTTCCATATCACTCTTGGGATTGTCTAATCTCGATTTGTGAAGGAGCAAGGCTAACCTCCTGAGAACCGATTTGACATGAGGGTTGAAGTAGTGGCCATGTTAGGTCTGGCCATATCTCAGGCCGGGCTTAGGGTTGGGCCGCAAAATCCCAGAGCTGAAAATAATGTCCCAATCCCGGCCCAACACTAGTAGGAAAAAACTTATACCTAATCGCTTACTAGCATCACGCCCTGCTGGAGCCGCCCTACTGCTAACTACTGGTAGCGTTGCCTACAACCCGCGCTACCAGTAAGCATTAATGGTAGCGGCGCTACAACTAAGTGCCCCCGCGTGCACACCAGAACGAAAATAGTGGTAGCATGTATTGTTGTGCACATGCTACCACTATGACGTTACTGGTACCGGCCCAAACAAGGTAAAAATGTCGTGCTATCGGGCCTCGGGCCGAGCGTCCATTACAATTCTTACATATGTCAAGTCGGAGCACGATCCGGTGGCATGGCCCAACCCGACCGGAGATTTTTGGGCTAGGTTGGGTCAGGCTGCCTGGGCCAGGCTGGACGATAATATTCTACAAAGCTTTGAAGTTCAGAATTATCTTCGTCCAGTTTTAAACGTCGTGAATAGTTGAATACATTGCAATGCTATTTCGGGGCTGATCCGGCTGAATATACGAGGTTTTTTTTTTAAACAAGGAATTTTTTTGCCTTTTATATTGATATAGTAGGATCAAAGACAACCACGGACAAATCCAGAAAGGAGAAAAAGGTTACATCAAGCCTAACTTCTCAAACCTATCACTCGCAAAGCTCTGCCAGCTTCTTTGCACCGGCAAGGATCCAGTTCTTGCTTTCGCTCTTGATGCGTCGAAAGAGAATAGAGGGCATCGTAAAAGTGTTGTTGAAGATCCTTGCATTCCGTTCTTTCCAAATTTCCCATGTGATTAGGATGCTTGCCGTCTTTAGGCCCTTGCGAGTGGTTTCCATTTCCTTTTTCTGTGCGACGAACATACGGTTCTCTTGATGTTACTTAAAAAAATGGCATGCTGGTTGAAAACACAGTTTTCGTTTCCTTTGTCGCTCCAATTAAATCTCTTGATTAGATATCTGATTGTTGAAGGAAGGTGCCGGGAACCCTTCAGTGCAGTTCAGGTCATCTTCTTTATCATCAATACCATGCCGTAAACTGATTAGTAAGTAAGTATGTGCCGGCATGTCATTTGGCAGCAGCCCGCTCCAGGGACGTCCCGAAACAACTCCTCCCGGGTCGCTCCCCTCCAGGGCGGCTCCGGAGGTGCCCCCTTCCCTCAAACCCTAGCCGCCACCGTCCCTGGCCCCTGCCGCCGCTGCTGCCGACTCCGGCGGTGGTGGCGGCACCCATCCCGTCAAGGACGGTGGGCAGGCGAGGTGCCCTACGGCGGCGGCTCACGGAGGCGGTCGGCGTGGTCGGTGACCGGCGCTTGAGTCCTGGCGGAGTGGCGGCGTGGAGACGGTGGGGCGCCGCCGGTGCCGCCCGTCCTGGTGGCGGTACGGATCGGGAGTTCCGGGATTTCAGGATCCTGGTGGCCGTCCTGGTGCCGGCGTGGAGGATTTCTTTGGCTCGATCTGGACCCTAGGGTTCTGATCTGTGCCGGATGGATCCAGCTAGCGCCGGCGTTAAGCTGCGCTGGTATCCCCTCTCTGTTGCTGCCGTTCCCGCTGGTTGTGGTCTCGCGGCGTCGGGGCCTGCGAGACTGAAGAATAATGGCGGTGGTCCTATTGTTCCAAATCGCGCCAAGACGAAGAGCTGCCTTACGTCTATCCTCCTAGATCTGGCCAGAGTGACGGGTTTCGGAAGGCTCCGCCGGCGATCTCCCATGGGCGTTAAGACCTAGAGATTGCTGGATCGGGTAGGATTCGGTCGCGCCGCGAGGAACCGGCGCGAAGCTCTGTTTCTGTTGCCATCATGGGCAAATCCATGGTGAAGTCAGACGCGAAGAAGGCCATGGAGGCTGAGATTGGAGGACATGCAGTGGTGCTCGGAGCCTTTGCGTTGAGGAGGAACTGGCTTCGAGTTTCAGGAATCGTGGCAGGAGCATGTATGCGGGGGCGACAACATTGGTGAGGTTCAAAGTCCTACCTCGCAGGGTGAAAATCCAAGGTCTGGCCTTAATTGGTTGTGCCTGACAAGGGCCTCGATGAAGACATTGTTTTGTGAGTGAGGACTATCTCCAGGGTGAAAACCCATGATCTTTGATCCGGCGACGACGGCGCTTGTGCAATGTTCCCTTCCTGAAGTCGTTGCTTTTGGAGAACTTGGACATCAGGTGCTGTCTTGGCGGTGGTTGTGTTGCTGCTGTAGTGACTATAACTCTCTAGCTAGATTTTTTTTAATTTCTTATTTTTATTATTTTTCAGCTGTGTGCATCTGTAATACCTTCGGTTATTGCGTTGTTGCAGAGGCTGGGTGTAATTGGTATCTCCGCGATATTAATAAATATTTTTATCTAAAAAAAACACTGATTAGTAAGTACTACTAGTTGAAACTAAACCACACCGTGTAAATAATGGTTAGGCAACTATCACTCTATCAAGATCCACACGATCAGGTCATGTACAATTACAGATCAGAACCCTCCAGATCCTTTTGGTTCGCCTGCCGATTTTATCTAGCTTCTTGAAGACAATGGGAAAGAAGTCAAAGAACTGATGGTGAACACCAGCAAGTGGCCCTCCATAGCTCTGTGTAATTTCACCACCACTTAAATTTACATCAGATTCTTCCCTTTGAAGGGCAAGCCCGTTACTTCCGCCATTCTTGTGTAGGTAGAAATTTCTACCACCTACATCTCCAATCTTGTCATTTTTGTTTAAACCTGTCAGAAAGAACCTCAAAGATGTTACTTCGCCGGTCAACTTTGCAGAGAAATCAACCACAGAGGTCGCAATCCTAAGGTAAATTTGAAAATGCCAACTTCATAATTTTAACATGAGGTCAAGAAGCACATGAATGAGCCTACCATTGTCCACCTATGTTAAAATACTCTGCTCCGTAAAAAGATATCCATAGACTATTCATAATGATTGGCCTAGATTCAAGTGCTGAATACTTGGAAGAATGAAGCAGTGAAAAAAAATATTTCAAGAACCAAATAACCATATACCACAAGAAAATGCAGTTTGTCAGGGACTGCATAAATAAAGGCACAAAACACGGTTTTCAACATATTCTGAAATTCTGATGAATCAAAACTCGTACGGATGAGTTCACAATTTAATTAGCCATAGCAACCTGGTGATCAGCTGAGTCCCGGTATCTCTTCAACTTTTCTCTCATGGAATGAAATTATGTCTGCTACTAAATAGTCGCGGCTGAAAATCTGTGCCGCCAAGTGCCTTTCATAACCCCAAAGGCCACTAGATAAAATATACAAATTTCCAATTAAAAATATCATGAAGATGATCAATTGGATAAGTCAATATGCACTAGGAATGTTCAGAACAGGGGTCACCTAGTAAGTTTTCTAACTGAATGTCTGACTGTAAGGTCAGGATGAAACTACTAAAGTAAGTAAATGTTTTCCAAATTGATGTGTTGAAGTTCCACAATTCAATGGTTGTTTGCAGCAAGGCATAAGCATAATTTATACAGAATTTGATGCAATCAGAATTTGAAAAGGTTTCAGAAATAACAGAATCGAAAACTTACAACTTAAGCAACATAAGCCACAATACTAGGACCGATTAATCCCTTTCAATTGACAAATTGGCATCGCATATTTGCATAATCAGTTGTCACAGTAACGTGCGAAGTTGCAAGCGCACACAAATTCGTAACATACGGAAGTACTTTTCAACACAAAGCATAAACGACGGATGTAAGCTGTTGCACAAAGAGCGGCTTACTCTCAAGGCAGAAGTGAGAGTGATGGAGCTGGAAGGAGTCCGCGGACGCCGGGTCCAGCCGGGGGCTCCGCCCCTCCCTGTCGTACCTCTCCACCACCGCGGCGATCGCCTCCCGGATACTCGAGCCAAGGCTCACCATCGCCTTCACCGGCCCCGCGCTCCCCTCCACGGTCACGTTCACCACCACCTTCGCCTCCTACACGAATCACCACCCCCACCAGTTCAGGAACCGCGCAACGGACATAAACAGTAGTTTGCGGTTCACCGTACCTCCAATGGTTTGCGGTCGGGCGGGGAGGAGGCGAGGGAGGCCGAGCTGGCGAAGGGGGAGTCGAAGGAGAGGACGTCGTAGCAGGTGTGTGGGCGCTCGAGCGGGGGCGGCGGCGGGGACGGCGGGGAGAGGTCATCTTGGGGCACGGGGTGGACGCGCGCGTCGTACCAGAGCGTCGGCTCCGAAGCGGAGCGCTTGAGGGTCCGATTCCGCGACCGCGGCGGTCCCTGCGTCGGGTGCGCGGGAAGCCGAAGCCTGCGGCCGGCGCTGCTGCTGCTCCCGCTGCGGCGCGCCGGCGAGCGACCCAGCCGGACGACGCTGGAGACACGCGACCGGCCGTTCCTCCTCCCCTGCATCTGGTTCAAAATCTTGTCTGCAACTGCGCGGTCGCGCGCTTGCGTGTGGTTTGGACTTTGGAGATGGGTGCGGAAGGTTTGTTGTCTTGGTCGGTGGACGGTGGTGCCCGAATTTCTTCGCGGCCGGCGAGCTTCTTTATGCTTTACTCAAACAGAGGACGAAGCTTCGCGGCCGAGTTTCTACTTGGCGTAGACACGCGCGCGCCGAATGGGTTCGGGATGTCAGTGTGAGTAATTGCGTGAGCCGGGAGCATTTGAGAAAAACCGGGAGTGGTGTCACAAGGAAACTGGGCAAGCGCTGGATTCTCCGCGTACACGTGATGCGGCACCGTCGTGCTGAGAGACAACGACCGCCCACAAGGGATTTTCTGCCTCTGAGGGCGGTTGCACGAGGTTCTTTTTTTTTTAACAAAAAAAAAAAAAACCCAACCAGGACTAGCTTTTTTTTTGCGAAACACAGTACAATGCAGACACTCACAAAAACACACGCACACACGCACACTCTACCCCTATGAGCACCTCCGAGATACTGAGCCGGCGGATGGTCTTGAGATTGACGAAGTCACCATGGGCGCCTCGCTGTCGACGGGAACGTCGCCTCCCACTGAAGAATATTCCGTCTAAATGAGAAACACCAGCGTCAAACCTGGGGTTTGAACTCTGGTGGGCTGGGGGTACAACCACCCTCCTAACCATCTTGCCACAGACAAGTTCTCAACCAAGACTAGCCCTTGGTGGTGTAATAATAGGTAGAATCCCACCCTTGTGAGAATTCCAAGAATTCCGCTCCCGACGGGAGTTGAACTCTGGTCGCTAGGTACACCACTGCGTATCCTAACCATTGGGCTACTCCCTCGTTCTCTTTTTTTTTTAACAACACGAGGTGGATTTGACCAATGGTTTGGAGAGAACGGGGAATCCGAAATTCCGACTAAAAAAGTGCCATAATATCGAACACCATGGAAACCAACTCCCTTTTTCACAAAATCATCCTACCAGTTTGAACGAAACTGATATTTCCGTATATTTGCTCCAAAACCCAGGAAATCCGGCAAGTTCGCCTCATAAGCTGGAAAAGTTGACATACACAAAGAGAAATAAAAAAATAACGAAATACTTGAACCCGCATGTTAAGTGGCACAAATAACACAACACTCGACGATAAATTTAGTACGCTAAAAATACTAGTTACGGTTAGAAGTCCAATAAAAATGCTCACTTTCTGTGAGAAAAGTTGTTAACGGCGGGCTGTCTAAACTTGCCACGTGAGGCCTGCCACTGGGCCCCATTTGTCAGATTCGATGTTAACCGTGTGTCACAGACGGTTTGCAGCGAAGTGGTGGTTATTTGAAACGTATTAACTCTAGACTGGTGGCTTTTTGAAATATCTTGATGGTTTTTTGAAACCCTAGCCTGAATTGGCGATGGTTTTTTGTAATTAACTCATCAAAATCATGTCATCCCAAAGAACCTTCAGTGTATAGTTCTCTCGCTTACTTGGGGATAGAATAGAGATCAGAGAGAGCTCAGTAAATGTCGGGTACGGATAGGTCGAAGAGTGTGAGAAAATATTTTAGGCCTGAATGACCTGCTCAACTCTTGATTGGTATGGAAGTTGTATTTCATGATAGAGATACATCCATTGAGCTTTGTTTTTCATGAACTTTAAAATAATAAATTGTATGCTAACAAGGTATGTCATATTAATGCATAGGTCAAAACATTAATAGTACTCTCCCCTTTCCAAAGAAAACGGCAAAGGAAATTCATTTGTATCTGTCTAAACAATCGATACAGCTCTAATAGTTTCTGGCTACTCGAGAGTGAGCTCGTAACCAACCCATACTTTTATATTCACCTACCGGAGGAGCAATGACTTCATGTCCCTGCCTACCACTGAAGTCTTTTATAAGGAGTATGGAGAATTCCCTTGGCAAAAGATGAATATCTTATTACTCTATGTTGGAATTATCTCATCTCAATTTGTTCATCGACTTGTCGTATCTTATTCACCACCGACGTGAACATGATAGGTACAGGTGTACCCCCTCCGTCCATTTTTAATCTACATTATACAAATTTTAAGATAAATTAGCAAGTTATTCCATATGTACTTAAATATGTAAAGAACCAATCCAAACTAAATTAAGAATAAAGACATCCAATAGGAAGATGGAGACTACTTCGTTTTCTGTGTTGATGTTGATTACCAAGCAAACAATTAATGTTCAGAACCAGGATGTAGATTAAAACGGGACAAACTTTCCGTCCACAATGTATATTAAAAGGGACGGAGGGAGTAGAAGGCAATAGAAATTACCGACAAGTCACCGGAGTTATAACTTGCATTGGTGGTCTCATTTCGTCTTTGTGCATCTCAGTCCTGCTATGTCGCCTTGGTTGTTCTATCCTTGTCATACCTCCACTAACTATCAGCGAATCTACTTCGACTGTTCTATACGCACGCTCTCGAGCCGTCTCGAGATCAGGATAGTTCTGTTGATTCGCTGGAATGGAATGGAGATCGGAAGATTAGCCCGCTTTAGTAAGAACGAGGAAACGAGGACAACAGAGTCTGATACGCCTGAATGACCTTTCCAAATTGTGATTTGTACAGAATATTGATGCTGAAAATTCTTACTCTTGTTTCTTCAGGCTCTCCTTTGCGAGCCAAGACGAGTTTGCCATGACCTCAAAGTAACTCCTTGTTATGGGCATATAAATATAACAAGTGACTAGACGTGAAATTCATGTATCAAGTATCATGTATAGTGGCATGCGTATGTGATTTCATTCTTCCATATTTTTTCCTCTGGCATTTAACTAGAACTTGAGAAATAATGCTCCGCTGTAATTTGTGACAGAAGCAATATTTGCAAATGCAAAGTGAGGCACTGAAGCATTCGTCTTTTGCACTTGCGGAGAAGAATTAAAGTTATTGAAACCACTAGTACTTCTCTGTTATCTTATTTGCAAATGAATGTCAATCACAATGATGATTTGATGCGGTAGCTCAATCATGAATGTTGACATAGGGTTGCAATGACTAAAGTAAGGATGACAGTTGACATAAAAGAAGCATTGAACATCAACTTGCCAGTAGACAGTATTCCAACAAGGGATGCATCAGTCAATAGGGGATCAAACCCTGTGTCGTGGGCTAATGACTTACTGGACATGAGCACCATTTCAATGGATGATAGATGCATAATTCTATGTGGAGCATGGGCCGTCTGGTCCGAGAGGAATGCTAGGAACCATGGCGAATCGAACAGAACCATTTTGCAAGCGGTGAAGTGGACGAGGGATGTGATGACTGACTTGTCAATCTCGGGTAAAGATAAAGCTAAGAAGAAGCAGACCAGGGTAGTAAAATGGAGTCCACCTGAGCATGGTACCTATAAGCTCAACGTAGATGCTAGCTTCGATCCGGATCATTTTGAAGGAGGTACCGGAATGGGGCTTCGTGACCATGACGGCAAACTATTAAGAGCGCAAGCCCTGTGGTACTGTGATGCGGCTAATTCTCTGACGATGGAGGCATATGCTATTCGAGATGGTGTTAGATTGGCAGGAGACATTGGGCTTACAGATATTATTATAGAATCAGATGCACAACAACTAGTCAAGCTTTGGGACTCTATGACTTTTGATCGTTCTGAAGTGGCTCCAATTCTGAACGAGGTGCAGGTTTTATCGGAAAATTTCAGGTCCTTTAGACTTGTTTTTGTGGCTAGGGAGGCTAATGAGCTTGCACATCATTGTGCTAAGCAGGCAAACTCTAATAGAAGAAGGTGTCTCTGGATTAATTATGTGCCTCCCTTCCTTGATGCATGTATCAAGAGGGATTGTAATCCTGGTTAAGTGTTAATGGAAGCTGTGAGTTCAAAAAAAAAAAGCGGGCTAGTGGATTGAACCCTTCTCTATTAAGGTTTCTTACAGGAAGTACTGATAAACTAGGTGGCTTTGGTTTTACTTATTTAGTTTTTATGCTTGAGGATAGAGCATTGTTCTTTGGGCTTTTTGTAATGATTTTCTAATAATAAATTAGGTGTGAATAATATTACTCACGTAGTCTCCAGACTCCAAGCACCGAAGGTTAAATCTGGTTTCCCAACTGTTATCTTTTGTGTTGGAGATTTTTAGTTGATGACCTACAGAGGACAAATGACTTCATGTTACTTCCTACCATCCGTCTTTGATAAGAAGAAAGGCTTCCCAATCCTCTCTCCACTCCTTTGTCTTATAGTTATCCAATCTCATTCCGTGTGATATTTGTTGTGCCTCTGCATACAAAGGATTTGAATTTGGTATGTGTGGGCATAGAAGGCGCGGGGAATCATTGATGGATCACTTGAATTACATCATGCACTTGCGAGCACACTCCTCCGCCTGTCCCTTACCATCCTGCTTTGCTGCCTCAACTATTCTTCCTTTCTCTCGTCTCTCCACTAAACATCAACCAATTTTGCTCCAGTTGTTACTCCACGCTCTCATGTTATCTTGAGAAATCAGTGGTGGAGCGTTTTCTCGCTTGGTTGGATGGAATGGGGATCAGCAGAGATTGGTTCGCGTGAGCTAGTAAGAAGATTGAACCTAGTAGTGGCAGGGTTAATCAACGTGTTCATCTTGTGATCGATGCGAACTACAGAGCCTTTAGACTTGCTTCCCTTGAGTAGCTTGCAGAGAAGAGATACACATTATTTTGGCTATCGAGCCTTTCAAGGAGTGGCCCTGATGGTTTTACAGGGCTCTTCTATAGGTATTGTTGGGATATCATCTGTTCTGACTTCATGGCTGCTGTCCGTAAATTGGAATCTGCTAACTCGCAAGCACTCCATCTGCTCAACTCAGCCTATCTTTCCTTGCTGCCCAAAGTGCCAGATGCGGTTTCACCTAAAGATTACAGACCCATAAGCCTGCTGCATAGCTTCTCTAAGATTATTGCAAAAGTAATGGCCTTGCGTTTACAACCTTTTATGAAGGAACTCATCTCCCCCTGCCAAAATGCCTTCATCAAAGGAAGGGTTATTCATGATAATTTCGTCTATGTTCAAGGTCTAGCCAAGGCTATTCGGCAGAAGAAAATCCCAGCCATTCTAATGAAACTGGATATTTCTAAAGCTTTTGATTCAGTATCCTGGGAGTTCCTCATTCAGTTGCTAAGGCATAGATGTTTTAGTGAACGCTGGATCAGCATTCTTGTGTATCTTCTTGCCACCAGCGCCACAAGAATTCAAGTTAACTCTGAGCTCACGGACTGGATTCAACACCGAAGAGGTTTAAGGCAGGGGGACCCCCTCTCCCCAATTCTCTTTGTCACTGTCATGGATTGTCTCAGGAAGCTTATGGATAAAGCTCATACGGATGGCATTTTCTCTCCTTTTCATCCGGTCCCGGTCAAATTTAGATCTTCCCTATATGCTGATGGTGCGGTTATATTCATCAAACCAACTGAATTTGAAATGACAGCTGCTGTTCAGATCCTTCACATCTTTGGAAAAGCCACTGGACTTCAAACTAGCCTGACGAAAAGCACCATTATCCCTATTTGTTGTGACCAGATTGATCTGTTACCTCTGCAACAAATTTCGGGATGCTCCCTTGCCTCTTTCCCCTGCAAATACCTTGGCATGCCCCTCTCTGATAGAAGATTGAAGAAGAATGACTTGCAACCTTTGCTAGACTCTTTTGGCAAGAAAACGGCAGGCTGGAAAGTGAGGTGGATCCCTATCTCGGGCAGATTGATCCTTGTCAAGGTGGTGCTCTTGGCATTACCAACTTTCCAGCTGCTTGCTATTGACATCCCGAAGTGGGTAATCAAGGAAATTGATAGAATGAGAAGGGCTTTTCTATGGTCTGCCATAGATCAAACTTCTGGAGGAAAATGTCTTGTCAGATGGTCTATGGTTTGCACTCCCACCATTTACAGCGGTCTGGGGATCTCTAACCTCCTCTACCAAAGCAGAGCCCTGGAGGTCAGATGGTTATGGCTGCAATGGACTGACAAATCAAAGCCTTGGGCTGGTCTGCCGATCCCCTGTGATCCAATGGTTCTCAGCATATTTCAAGCTTCAACAATCATCAATCTTCATGATGGCAACTCAACCTCGTTCTGGAACTGTCATTGGCTCGAAGGAATTGTGCTTCGTCACGCCTTGCCGACGCTGTACAAACAAAGTAGGCGACGCAAGATCTCGGTCAAGGAAGCCCTCACAGGAAGTCTTTGGATCAGTTTATGCAGACCTCTAATCGAGATACAATTTCTCACTGAATATACTTGGCTCTGGAATAAAGTACAAGCCATTACCTTGCAGCCAGGAATTCCGGATTCCATCACTTGGAAGTGGACTACTTCGGGTCTGTACACTGTCTCATCCGCTTACCACATGCAATTCTTAGGCACAATCAACAGCCCGATTGTGGATGATATCTGGAAAACAAAAATCCCCGGAAAATGCAAATTCCATGCTTGGCTAATGGTGCATGGCAAATGTTTGACGGCGGATAACTTGGCAAAAAGAGGATGGCCCCATAATCCAATTTGCAGTCTTTGTCACACAATTCCGGAAACGGCCACCCATCTTGCTGTTTCCTGCTAATTTTCCCAAGCAGTCTGGCTCAGGGTGAGAGCAAAGCTTCAGCTCAACGTCCCGGTACCTACCCTGCATGTTCTCGACTTGGCGACCTGGTGGCTAGACTCTCTTCAAGGCACGACCAGCTCCTCTCGTAAGGCGGTTAACTCTCTGATCATGCTAACTTGGTGGATGTTATGGAAGGAACGAAACGCTAGGATTTTTTATAGCAAGGCATCGACAGCTGAGCAGGTCACCGACAAGATCATGGATGAAATCTTTTCCTGGAGGATGGCCGGTTTAGGTGGAGTTGCTGCCCTCACACGTCCACCTGACTAACTCTTTGTGTATATGCTCTCAGATAGATAGAATTTCTAAGATAGATTCTTAACTCTATTTCTATACCCCCTTCCTTTCATTTTTGTAATCCAGACTATGGCTCTGCCAGTTCTCTTAATATTTGAAAGTAGCGCTAGCTACGTTTCCTCAAAAAAAAAAATGCCTTTCAAGGAGTACGTCACGTCCTCCCCGTATGCTGAAAATTTTGGCTCTCCTTACTTGAGGCCTTCCTTTGCGAGCTAACACGAGATTGCCATGACCTCAAAATAACCGTGTGTTATGGGCATACAGATACAACACTTATGTGAGTCACGAGATCAATGAATAAGTTCTGTGTCGTGGCCTGTGTGTGTGTAATTTCTTTCTTCTATATTTTAGTTTCTCTGGTCTTTTTTAGTTTGTCTTTTAGAAGTAATCCTCCTATGTACTTCGTGAGAAGCAACAACTTTTGCGAAGCGAAGCATTACTAAGGTTGCCTGAAAATTATTGCAATTTCATGTTTTTTTATTATTATTGCAATTTCATGTTGTTACACTGTTGCTTTAACAGTTGCAATTTCATGACAAATTAATACCTAGTGCAAGATGTCTACAAAGCTTTAACAGTTGCAAGAGCACATGATGGTCAAAGGCCCGGAGAATCTATGTGCTCTTAACTCTGTTTAACCTTTTTCTCTTGTTACATCAGATTTTTATATCGTAGGTATTTTTTAGATCCCTATTCATTAAGGTCGCTATGATCATCTAGGTAAGCAGTGATGGATCAAAAGGGCAGCTGTTATACACGCTCCAAATGCATGTGCTGATAAAAACAAAGGGGATATACGTACAGGTCACCTAAAATTCCATCAGGAGAGATAAAAAATACTTTTCTCACATCAGTTGAACTGAACCAGTTAGATGACACAAGGATTCAGTACAGTGGATACAAAACGAAGCATCAAACATCCAGACGACACTAATCGACCCAAAGATTGGACCAGAGATAACTAAACAGTAGCAGATGGAATTGTTCTCCCCGATGATGTTTCACCTTCAGTACAGATGCTACATTATCTGGCTATTCAGCCCTTCAACGAGTACTTCTTTCCTGTAAACGCTGAGAAACTTGGCTCTTCTTTCTTCGGGTCCTCCTTCGCATCCTTTTCAGGTACCTAGCATTCATGGACAAGATGTTGAGATGATACAGGCGTTTAAAGCTGGAAGACTAAAAAGGCAGTGCTTCGTGTTATCTCAAATGACTTTTGTGAATCCCTGCTACTCATTTAATTTTCAAGACGGCGACCACAACGAAGCATGTTACGGAATACTGACCTTTTCTGTTTGCTTTGATGACTGGCTTCCGCCGGAGCCAAAGACGAGTTTTCCCGTGGTTTTACGTGGCGCGGTGCTCTGTGATGTGGATGCTGCGGCAGTTGACGGCTGCACACTGTTGGTTGCATTAGCTTGCCGCTTTGCAGGCGAAGAGGATGAGCCTTTCAGATCTTTAGGAGCCTTCCCATCCAGGCGCCTTCCAGGACCTGTGAAGGGGGTGAACTTTGGTTCCTCTTCGACTGGAGCCTCTGCAACAGGAACATGCAGGTCCTTTCTTACTAACGAATGGCAAGAGAAGATAAAATGCATCCTAACAGCCATCAGTGAAGTATAAGCAAGAAAGCTACCTGTGGTAGGATCGGCACTAGGAGGAGCAGAAGGTTTTGGTCGCTCAGGCTCTTTGTAGTCCAGTGGTGGGGCAAAGTCAACCTCACAATCGGTCTCAATTATGCTTATAGCACTGGAAGGCTTTGTTTCAACTATATCAATGTAGTATTTCTTGTTATTATACGCCACCATAATGCTGTCGCCAGTGGTTAGACAAGAGTAGTTCCGCAAAGTTTTCTCCAAGCTGCAAGAGTCACATGAACGAGGAATTAGTGTTCTCAGGGATCTCACTACTCATACCAAGAAACTCCAGTCAAGATACAACACAACATGCATACCAAAATGAGAGGAAAAATAGTTTTACAAGGAGATAGTATTATGAAATCAATACTAACATTGCTTTAGGGTTTGAAATGTCTAAGAAGTCGGTGGTATGAGGCTGCAGCTTCACATATGTGCCCTTCGGGAGGGTGGCATTTTTTATGAACACCATATCTCCTTCTTGCAGTAGAAGATTTTGCATCATCTGATGAGTACATGGAGTTAGTTTGATTGACATGATACTGTTCGCTACTATAATATATCATGGTATTGATTGTCAAAAAAAAAGTTTGATTGACATGATAGCACACAAAATTAAGTGTGAAAATACCCTTAAACTGGGCCTACCCAATATGGCATGTAGATCATGCCTTCTTCTGCAATGAACTCTAGGACACCACAGTGTGAAGTACGCTCTGCTGCTGTATTACGGACTTCAAACAGCATAGGGTATTCGATATGCAGAGATGCTGCAGAGAACAGAACATGTTTGAGAATTTACTGTGAGAACATGCCCAGATTAATCAAAGAAACAAAGTGAATTTATCAAGCATATGCATGTTTCTTCTCGTTGCTATCTTACCGAGACGATCAAGTGCTGAGGGTGGCATGATAACTGAAACAGAGAAGGTAATAATCACTTCAACTGCCAAAAGTAATTTAAAGACACAAGGAACTCAGTGTGAAAAGAAAGCATACTTTTATCACCAGTTTCAAGCTGTGGCTGCAAGAAGGGGTAAAAGAGATATTTCAGATGAATATCCAGGAACAGGAAATAAATACTTAATATTGAAAGTAATAATTCCTCTTGCTATTTGGTTGATGCTACATTAATGCGGCAAGGGTGGATGGAAACATGCTAACAGAATACATACTTTTTGGCTGTCTGGATCTATACACCATGTTAACTAGGCAATAATGGGTCATAATCCAACAAGCCTCGATTAAAAATACATAACAAATTCAAGTTACAGGAAGATCAAAGAACGTGCAGAACATAAGCAACTTCTAGTCATTCCTTAGGTGAACATAAACAATTCCACTAGGACGTAAACGAGAAATTAGATTATACATTAGAGTACTTCATGGCAAAATATCAATCTCATATGATCCATGAAACTGGGTAATGCATGAAGTTCACTGACTTCAACTAGAACAAAATTTCCATATCAAGAGGATTGCTCCTCAATAATCACACTATGTTCATTCTTTTTTACTTGTTGTTCGATTGCTTGCAGCGGTCAACATTTTATAACTTTGATTACCAAAAGTGAACAAAAAGCACCTAAATATGTCATGTCAAAACTATACGAGTAGATCAGCCATTAAAATCACTTGCATATCGCTTTTTTGCTACCTTAACCGAAGGAGGTTTACATACCTTGTCAATGAAAGATGCAGGGTAGCAGCGATAGGTCTGCTCAAAAGTACTTCCACGGTAACCATAGCCTTCGAAATACTATTCACGACAAACAATTATATTAGGACAACACGATGCAGTTCAGCAATTGATAAATCTATAGAAAACTATTGAGAAACTATCCATGGCAAAGGTTAGTATGTTCAAACCATAAATATGTTCACCAAATAAATAGAAATGATGCAAACTGATAAGAAGGCATGTAATAGCTCACAATAATCCTGAAAAACATCCCAGGTTTGAAAATCGACGGCATATATGATATACAAAGGATTTGGATCTTTATCAAGTGCTATCAGATTATCTTAAGCTATGGCTAGTAGGCAACAAGTTCAAGGAGTTTGTGGATCTGCAGCACACCTGATAGTAATATGGTCTAAAGGCTAAGCAGTTCACAGTAAGATCAATTATGGGCCAAAGGACTTACCATATTTGCGGACCAGAAGTTAGCCTCTTCCGCACCCTAGCATACGAGGAACATGAACATATAATTAAAATGATGATGAAGAAAAGCAAATCCAATACCACACAGATACATATAATCACAACTAGAAATATGAATCTCACTCACAAGGGTATTGATTTGCGACAAGGAGAACAAGATACACATTTGCAGATGTTCATTACTGATAAGCCATATAGTATTAGTTTCTCAGGACAAGGAAGGGCATTCGATACTGATAAACCAGTAGCTTCTCAGAACTGGGACGACAGACTACGCCATGGTGTAGTCAAGTCAATCAATTTAAGCCAATGAAACTAAATCTTCAGTGGACAAAACTACCTTCGTTTCAAATCCAAACAATCACTTCAACAATAAATTACTACATGATATTAGATTAGGTTCTCTAGGTCTACAAAGAACAAGGCTAATTGAGTTGCTGGATGATAACTGAGACATACAGCTAAGTACAAAGGACTCTTCTACAGCACGCATAGTGGACAGGGTGGAGCATAACGCAACCGATTCAGTACAGGGACGAGTAATCCATGCTTATGGCACAACAATTCACCAATACAAAATTACCAGCACAACAGTAGCGGAAGACGTTGCTCGCCATCAATCAAACGCATAAAAAAGCCACCTTTTTCCGCACTTGGGGGACGAACCGGCAGCACCCTACGGCTACGCGAGCGTACGCACGCGGCACGCATGTCCCCGCACAAAATCAGGTTATACTGACGACCTGGGCAGCCCATCGAAGCACGGACGGGTGCACGACCGGAACCGGGTGGAGGTACCGGGGGAGATTGATTGGTATCGGACGAGGGTTAGGGGAGGCGTAGAAGCTGAGGCGAGCGATAGAGGTGATTACCTAGGACAGAGAGGAGGCGGCGGCGGCGGCGGAGTGGAGGAGAGGCAGCGGCGGTGGAGTCGGATGCGCAGCCTCGAGCGGGAGCAGAGGGAGGGGAGGTAGGTTGGCTTCGATCGGAAGGAAGAAGTGAGGAAGAGGAGGCGAAGAGAGAGAGGGGATTGGGGTTGAGGACTGGAAAGGAAGAGGAACCAACCGAAAGTTGGGTTGGGCCGGTGACTTACGTACGGCCCAAGTGGAATAAACGGTCGCCTCAATATGGCCGGCCCGGCAGGCGATCCACCAGGGCCGAATAGGACCTCTTTTTTTGTTTGAAATCCAGTTTCTTATACGATGTAGAAAAGTTTGCTAGGAATTGAATTGGACTAGCAATTTCATTTTCAAGATGGAAAGGAAATAGGCTCCAATTTGAATTCCGCTGTTTGGTTATGAATGAAATTTATGGCTGAAATCAAAGGGTAGCACACGATTCCAATTCCTGTCTGTGTAAACCTTGGAATTGTATGTTTTGTTGAGTTTGGACAATATAAAACTTGTTACATATATAAAAAATGAGTTTTAGAACAGCGGCAACTAAAAGTGAGTTTCAGAACGCCGGTCATTCAGGTAGGCACTCATTAAAATGTCCGCAGCAAACTAGAATTGGGGATTTGTTTAACTAAAGACAACACACAATAGCTAGTTGTTCTTCACAAAGGATTCAGCACCCGACTTTCAGCTTCTCCAACTGCGGCAATTAATCCACCACCATTGGCGAGCCCAAACAACCGCCCTCGGTGACCAGCCTCAAGCCGATGATATCAGACCACGTACGCCATCGCGCCGACATGTCGGCGCGGCCAACGCATTTGCTAGCCAAGCTGAACTTCTCCTCCATGACCAGCTGCTCCATGCCGGCCTCGCGCCCGACCTCCTTCCAGAAGTTCCACGGAGACGCCTCGTCAGTCTTAGCAGGCTCCCGCCACCGTGCCCATCCTGTCGTCGTGCCTATTTAGGGTTAGGGACGTGCTGGGAGACGGACGGGAACAGAGGGAGAGAGGAGGGCAGTGCTCAGAGGAGAGGAAAGGACAGAGGAGGGTCATACCTGGCCGCCGACGCCGTCGTCTGGAATGGAGAGAGGGAGATAGTAGGGCGCCACCGTCAGAGCGAGGGACAGAGTTTCGCGAGCGAGGGGGACAAGCGAGGGAGGGAGGCAAGCGAGCGAGGCTTTTCGTGTCTTTCCAAGGCTCGACGCTCGGAAAGGTTCGGACCGAGCGAACACTTGGGGGGGGGGCTCCACGCGGAATTGGTCCAAGTTTCTAGGCCTAAATTCCCTAGCTAGCCCAAACTGCGGAATTGGATGTCCAATTCCAGATTCCACGATTCCAGGCCAACTTTGCTACATCCAAACACAGTGTTATAGAAATTGGAATCTATTCTATTCTATGATAGAAAAATGCATTTGTGAATTAGAGCAATAAAATAAAAAGAAAGTTCAATAAATTCTATATTTTTATTAAAGATATCTTCTAGTTAAGATCAACTGTAACTATCCTTAAAACAAAAAAAATAGCAACACTAACAGATCCCGCAAAAGATCCACCAGGGCCAAACACGTTATAGGGCCCGTATTTTATTCTTTTACATAAGAGCGACTCTAACCGGCAGGTCATTTTTGTTCCCGATATCCAATGATCTCCCTTTTAAAAAAAATCAAAAATATGTTTAAAAGTTCAAATAAATCTAAAACAAAATCATGCATGTTCTCAATGATATCCTACAAAGGTGCAAAATACAATACGTTTGGATCTATACAAAAAAGACAAAAGTTGAAAATTTGAAACTACATATTATTCACTATACTCAAATCTGTACATTTATCATTCTTGTGGAGCTTAAACCGTAAAATATTTTGCATTGAGATGTTGCACGTTTATAGAATATATCATTCAGACCATGCATGATTTCTTCGTATTTTTTTGAAACTTTAAATATAGTTTTTGATTATTTTTTTAAGGCAAGATCATTGAACCTTGGAAGCACTAAATCTCCACTCTGACTCTAACGCACCAGCGCTATATATCACTCTAAGCAAGTTTGACTCGCTCACAGCGATCGCCCACATGGGCCTGCCGATTTTGTTCAGGCTCTTTTTCGTTTTTTTTTTTTTTTTGCTTCTTTTTCCTGATTCTTTTCTCCGTTTTTTATTTTATTTTTTCATGTTTTCTTTTCTTGAACATTTTAAAAATGTGAAAAAAAAAGTTAGAACTGAATATTTCAAATATGCACATATTTAAAAATTGAACATTTTTATAAAAATGAAAAAAATTGAAAAACATTTTTATACAAATCTGAACCCTTTTCAAATTGTAACAAATTTTAATGTGAACATTTAAAAATATGAATAATTTTCAAAACTGGACATTTTTTCAAATCACAATATTTTCAAAAATATGAATATTTTTTAAAACTAAACATTATTAAAATATGGATAATGTCTAAAATTTAAACCATTTTTAGATTTAAACAATTAAAATTCAAATACTTTTTAACCGAGCAATTTTAAAATGTGAACAAATTTAAAAGGAATAATTTTAAAATCCAAACATTTTTTATTTTTAACATTTTAAAATCGGACATTTTTATAATTTGAATATTTAATAAATATATTTCCATAAACATTTCCTGAAATGGAAAAAAAATAGGACAAGCAAAAATGTACATAAAGTGGCTTCTCGCTGGACTCGAACTCGGCCAGGCCCATGTGACAGATCGCGTGAGCGAGGCGAGGCTTCCAACTCGCTGGAAGCGATGTATAGGGGAAACCCTCTAACGGAGAAGAGACGAAACAATATAAAGATTGTGCCAATGCAACAGACCGTAAGGGTTAAAATAACACTGTTTATTACATGGAGGTGAAAGATAACACATAAGATGAGTGTTTACGAACCCTAGAATTGGCAAAACCAAAATCCAAATGCATGCACAGAAAATAAGAGAGAAATCAAACATGAATAGTGTCATAAAAAGACAGAAGCACAAAATAACACTATTCATATAGCAATTTACTTATCTTTTTTGTTGCTTCATGTGTATTTCGAATTTGGTTCTGAATATTTTAGGTAATGTAAACACACGTCTTGTGTGCACGCACATTTTTTTTTGTACTTTTTCACACTTGTAAATTTGTATTTTAATGAGAGGTATCATTGTAATCTAGGTTATCGTATCACTAGATATTTTCTCGTGAACTCTCATGTAAGCATGGAAAAAAATAGCACGGTGTAGCATATCCGGAGAGTCCACGCTAAATTTTACTAGTTTTACTTGCTATGATACCATTAGTGAAATAGCACGCTATATAGCACTAAAACATCATAACATTATAGCACGCTATTTTCCAACCTATCGGCCCAAAGGACTGAATTTTTCACGTTGGCAAGAAGAAGAAGTTGCTACCTGTTCGTAGTGGTGAGATTGACTGCAATATGTCAGTTCAATTTCGAAGATTGACATCGCTAATGTTAAGATTTTGAATAAATAATTTATACGATATTGCTGCCGCGTGGGATGTTGATTTTAGGCTTCTGAACAACAGGAGAACACTTTTTACATGTGGGTAGACATATATTGTTCTGCCATATTTTGAAATAAACCCTTTATTTTTGTTACAATCCTTTATTTTGAGCTATATTTGTTATATTTTTAAAACGCTATTTCAAAAATAGCACGCTATTAGCACACTATATCTTGTATAGCATCTGCAAGAGGCCGTCGATATTATTTTTAGCGCGCTATTTTATTACCTCGGCAAGAGTCAGCTGCAGCACATTCTTTTCTAAACACTTTGTGAGATTGGGAGGTGGCTCATGTATTAATACGATAACACATTTTTATATCTCACTATTATATATGATGGTTATATATAATATTGCAATACCTTATAGCCAGTTATTGGATTTACTATTGAATTTGCTCTTAGCACGTTATCATAAAAGTAATAAAAAGCTAAGATACAACGAGTGCAACGCATTGTTTTTTATGAGCTGTATCTATATTTAATAATTTGGGGGGTCATGCATACATATAAATAGGCTAGGACCTTTCTTTTGTCTATACCCGCGTGTAAATGTTGTATGTTAGCTAAGAGCAAGTACAAAGTTCTACTCAGCTGTCTACAATCAAGTCCACACAAGTAAAAATCCTAATTTGAGAGGAGAGAGATGGTAGCCGGCGCTTCATGAATCGCTAGTTGCGGCATAAGAAACAGGAAGCTATAGCCGGCTTGTATCCCAAAGCAAACGTTGGGTCGGGCTATATGGAATAAATGCAAGTCTCTTGAGCATTGCATGCAACGAAAACAATACAGATATTAAATACTGATATATTCTACATATCCAATCTACTAATACCCAACCTTGGTGATGTTTGTTTATGATGGCTTGAGGTGACATGTCATGAGAATATAGCCAGCAGCTGGCTACGTTATTGTCCTTGCTCTAAGCTACGACCTCATTCTATCTTTTCATTAACTACTCTGCCACTTCAGTAAAATACCAATGAAGCCTCGCTATTTTTTTGCTAAGGCATCAACTGCTTCGTTTTCCTCCCTTTTGATGGGTTTTACCTGAAACCCTTGAAAACACCTGCCGAATTCATCAATTGTGCGCCGGTATTCCGCCATTGTTGGACTTTTGGCATCCCAAGTGCCTTTCAGTTGTTGTACTACCAGGTCCGAATCACCATAGCACATCAACCTTTCCACGCCTAGATCCTTGGCTATATGCATGCCGTGCATAAGTGCCTCGTATTCCGCCACATTGTTGGTGGCGTTAAAGTGTATTTGCAGAACGTAGCACATTGTGTCGCCTTTGGGTGTTTCCAACACAACGCCTGCCCCTGATCCATCTAGCATCTTTGAGCCGTCAAAGTGCATGACCCAGAACTCTGATTCCGGGAGCGGAGTCTTGTCCATTGTCTCAGTCCAGTCGGCGATAAAATCGGCTAAGGATTGGGACTTAATGGCTGTTCTTGGCCTGTATTGTATGTCGAAAGCTGCGAGCTCTATTCCCCATTTGGCGACGCGTCCAGTGGCTTCTGCGTTGTTTATAATGTCACCCAGTGGTGCCTTGCTTACCACCGTAATTGGATGCTCCTGAAAGTAATGTCTTAATTTCCTTGCGGTGAAGAAAACGCCATAAGCCAGCTTCTGGTAATGAGGATAGCGTTGCTTGGAGTCAGAAAACACCTCGCTTATGTAGTAAACAGGCCTCTGCTATGGTAACTCTTTTCCTTCTTCCAGACGCTCGACAACTACAACCGCACTGATTACTAGTTTAGTGGCTGCCATGTAGAGCAGCATTGGCTCCCGTTCTCTTGGTGCCGCCAAGATAGGAGATTTGGATAAGGTGTCCTTTAACTGTGCTAAGGCGGCATCCGCCTCTTCAGTCCAGACAAAGTGTTTTGTTTTCTTTAGCAGTCTGCACAAAGGTAAGGCTTTATCGCCTAAACGGCTAATAAAACGGCATACCGCGGCTGCCGATCCTGTAAGTCTTTGAATATCTTTCAGACATGTTGGTCTTTTGATATTCATGATGGCTTTGATTTTATCAGGGTTAACTTCGATTCCTCTTTCAGATACAATGAAACCAAGAAGTTTTCCAGATGGGACGCCAAAGAAGCATTTTCCCGGATTTAACTTCATTTTGTATTTTCTGAGATTGTCGAAAGTTTCTTATAGGTCGGCGATGAGGTCGCCTTTCAGTTTTGACATAACTGCAATGGCGTCCACATAAGCATGGACGTTGCGGCCTATTTGATCGTGTACGCAACGTTGGATGCATCGCTGGTACGTTGAGCCGGCATTTTTTAGCCCAAAAGGCATTGTTATGTAGCAAAACGTTTCAAAAGGTGTGATGAAGGAAGTCTTTAATTGATCAGACTCCTTCATCTTAATTTGGTGGTAGCCAGAGTAAGCATCCAAAAAGTATAGTAATTCAGAACCTGCGGTAGCATCTATGACCTGATCTATTCGTGACAATGCGAAGGGGTCTTTAGGACAGACTTTGTTTAAGCCGGTGAAATCGATGCACATGCGCAACTCTTTCGTGTCCTGGCGTGTGGAAGGGAAGTAAGGAGATTTCTGAACCGAAGTGCTTCCACTCCCCGGCAACGGCGCCAGAAAAAGCTTGATTGATGACGTGATCACACGTTCGTTGGGAGACCGCAAGAGGAAGGTATGAAGCAGTGTAGCAGCAGTTTCCCTCACTATGAAACCAAGGTTTAATCGACCAGTAGGAGCAAGAAATCACTTCTGAAGGTTGTTGGTGGCGCCGTTTACTCGATCACCAACGTGGAATCTGCACACAACACAATCAAACTACGGGACCCAACGAAACAGTGAGGTTGTCAATCTCACCGGCTTGCTGAAAACAAAAGATTAAACGTATGGTGTGGAAAACAGTAGTAAATTGCAGAGAATGAAAAGGAACAATGTTTGCAGTTGGTTGTATTATCAGTGTAAAAGAATGGACCGGGGTCCACAGTTCACTAGTGGTGTCTCTCCATAAAAGATAACTAACATGCTGGGTGAACAAATTACAGTTGGTCAATTGACAAAATATTGAGCGCATGACAATGCATATATATGACATGATGATTACTATGATATTCATGTGGGCATTACGACAAAATACATAGACCGTTATCCAACAACGTCTATGACTAATAATCCACCTTCAGGTTGTCATCCGAGTTCCCCGTTGGTATTAAGTTGCAAGCAACGGATAATTGCATTAAGTAATGTGTGTAATGTAAACAAATGCATTAGACCTAACGGTGCACCCATAAGCTAAGCATCGGTTATTTTATCCCTAGTGGCAACATCCCATCCGCAATCTTAGAAGTTATTGTCACTCTCCCAGATCTAGCATAAATACTCACTCTTGGAGTTACAAGCATCTACTTGGCCAAAGCATCTACTAGTAACGGAAAGCATGCAAGATCATAAATAACATATAAGATAGATTGATAATCAACTTGACATAGTATTCAATATTCATCGGATCCCAGCAAACACAACATGTAGCATTACAATAAGATGATCTTATCATGATAGGCAGCTCACAAGATCTAAACATGATAGCATAAAGTGGAGAGACAACCATCTAGCTACTGCTATGGACCCGTAGTCCAAGGATGAACTACTCACGCATCACTCCGGAGGCAGGCATGGTGATGTAGAGCCCTCCGGTGATGATTCCCCTCTCCGGCAGAGTGCCGGGATGAGCTTCTGAACCCTCCCAAGCTAGGGTTGACGGTGGCGGCATCTCTGGAACTTTTCGTGGATAATGACTCGGGTATTTAGGGTTTTTGCGTCGGGATGAATAAATAGGCGAAAGGACGGCGGCTGGAGACGCCCGTGGGGCCCACACCACCCCACGGCGCGGCAGGGGGGCCTGCGCGGCCCCATGGTGTGGCTGCCTCGTGGCTCCCCTCCGTCTCTCCTTTGGACTCCGTGTACGTGTTAGAAAAATAGGAGGTTCTGTCCAAGTTTCATCCAATTCCGAGAATATTTCCAGACTAGCTTTTCTAGAATACAAAAAACAGCAGAAAACAGGAACTGGCACTGTGGCATCTTGTTAATAGGTTAGTCCCAGAAAATGCATACAAATGCTATGAAGTGTATATAAAACATGTAACAATTGGTATAATATCAACATGGAACATCAGAAATTATAGATACGTTTGAGACGTATCAAGCATCCCCAAGCTTAGTTCTACTCGTCCTCGAGTAGGTAAAACGATAAAAACAAAATAATTTCTGAGGTGACATGCTACAATCATAATCTTGATCAAATAGTATTGTAAAGCACATGTTATGAATGAAGTGATCCAGGTCAATGGTCTATAGTTTGCTAGCAAGTAGATAATGAGCAAACAACTGAATCATATACGCAAAAACTTTTCATGAATAATACTTTCGAGACAAGCATCAAAGAGTTTTGCATAAGAGTTAACTCATAAAGCAATATGTTCTAAGTAAAAGGTATTTAACCAACACAAAGGAAGATTTAAGCTTCAGCAATTGCTTTCAACTTTCAACATATATATCTCATGGATATTTGTCCACACAAAGCAATATAATAAGTGCAATATACAAGCATATAAAAATTGTTGCACCAAAGTTGACACTAGTGTTTGCTTCTGAGATAGAAAGAAGTAGGAAAACTGACTCAACATAAAAGTAAAAGAAAGGCCCTTCGCAGAGGGAAGCAGGGATTAAATCATGTGCTAGAGCTTTTTAAGTTTTTGAAATCATAAAGAGAGTAAAATAAGTTTTGAGAGGTGTTTGTTAATTGTCAACGAATCAGAAAATGGAAAGTACAATATGACCCCTGCCAACTAGACTTTTAAGAGCGGCTCCCATGAAGGACGTTATTTCTACCAGCAAGGCAGATCATCCCTCTTTCTCTTTTGTTTACACATGTAGATATTTCACTGTTTGTCATTGCTTTACTGATAAATCAGGGCAAAAATGTGAAGAGAATTAAGCGGTTAAAGTTGTAATTAATTGGGACTGGGCACCCCATTTGCCAGCTCTTTTTGCAAAATTAATGGATAAGCGGATGTATATGCCGCTAGTCCGGTGGTAAAGTCTGTTTGACAGTTGACATAAAGACATCCACCCCGTCCTCATGAGCTTGGTAAACATTGACACAAAATAGGATTCCCTCTCAGTACAGAGTTTAGGCTAGCAAGGTTATTTGAAGCAAACACGGGATATCAACCGACACAGTAAGACTTATATGAAAACATATTGCAAGCATTATAAGACTCTACACTGTCTTCCTTGTTAACCAAACCCTTTTACTAGAAAATATCTAGACCTTAGAGATACCAATCATGCAAACCAAATTTCAACGAGCTTTACGGTAGTTCTTCATTAATAGGTTTTAACTACATGATACAAAATCTTAAACATGAACTACTTGATAACTCAAAACAATTGACAAGTATCAAATTATGCAATACAGTGATCTATAAGAATATGTAAGCTTTTCCATTATACCATCTACCACATGCAATATTTTATGTTCCAACCAAACACCAATCAATTTATTTCAACACAAACTCTCCAAACAATTATAAGTGAAGCAAGAGAGTACTTTCTTTAAAAAACTAACAGCTCTGAATAAGAGATGCATGCAAAACAGGAGCTAAAAGCATAGCAATAGCTAGATAAGAATACTCAACAAGTATAAGTGAAGAATAGGAGTATTCATATGAAAAAGCGGAGCGTGTCTCTCTCCTAATCAAGAATGCTAGGGTCCAATCAAGTTGACCATAAGAAAAATAAAATACTGAAAATAAAAACACACAGACGCTCCAAGTAAAGCACATATGATGTGAAAGAATTAAAATATAGTTTCACTAGAAATGACCTGATAAGTTGCTGATGAAGAAGGGGATGCCTTGGGCATCCCCAAGCTTAGACGCTTGAGTCTTCTTGAAATATGCTGGGGTGATTGATGTCTACGCATGCTTCTATTCTTGTAGACAGTGTTGGGCCTCCAAGAGCAGAGGTTTGTAGAACAGCAGCAAGTTTCCCTTAAGTGAATCACCAAAGGTTTATCGAACTCAGGGAGGTAGAGGTCAAAGATATCCCTCTTAAGCAACCCTGCAATTAATATACAAGAAGTCTCTTGTGTCCCCAACACACCCAATACACTTGTCAGATGTATAGGTGCACTAGTTCGGCGAAGAGATAGTGAAATACAAATAATATGGATGATTATGAGTAGTAATTGCAATCTGGAATAAAAATGGCAGCAATCAAACATGTAGCAGAACTGGTTGTAAACGGTGTTTCAATGCTTAGAAACAAGGCCTAGGGATCATACTTTCACTAGTGGTACCTCTCAACATGTTAGCACAACTGAATGCAAGTAAATGATACTCGGGATTATTCTCCTTCTTGATAACACAAGAGTACTACGTGTAGGGCTGCAAAAGCACTCCTCAAAGTCTGAGTAAACAAACACCACAGTTCCCAAGAACAAGCCATGATAGATATCTAAATTATTCATAGAGTCACACACAAGTGCCCACACTGTCACCTTGATACCGTGTTGTCACAATGACTCCGGGAACTAGATACAATCACTTGAGTAGCATAAACATTACATATGAATTCAGCGATACTAGCAATACTCATGATCACATAAAGATCACACCATGGGAGAGAGAGGTAAACCACATAGCTACCGGTAGAGCCCTCAGCCTCGGGGGAGACTACTCACACATGGTCATGGTGAGCACACTTGATGGAGAGGTTGATGAAGAGGTGCAGCCCGGAGAGGAGACGACGGACCGCTGCAGCCACGGCGCGGCGGCGGCGCTGGAGATGGCGATGGAGTCGATGGAGATGGCTCCGGGGGCACTTCCCCGTCCCGACGGCGGGCCGGAACAGAGATTATGTCCCCCGAAACTTGTCGTCGATGGCGGCGGCGCTGCGGAACTCTTCTGGAAAAATGACTTGGTATTTTAGGGTTTTCGCGTCTGAGGGAATAAATAGGCGAAGGGGCAACGTCGGTGGAGGTCCTGGGCTCCCTCCTCACCTCCCGGCGCGCCTGTGGGCCCAGCCGCGCGAGCATGTGGTTTGGAGGCCGTGGGCCTCCCCCTGGCTTGCCCTTCTGGCTCCGTGTGTCCCTCGGAAAAATAGGAGATTTGGTTTTTGCTTCGTCGAATTCCGAGAATATTGCCCGAACAGCTTTTCTGGAACCAAAAACAGCAGAAAACAGGAACTGGCACTGTGGCATCTTGTTAATAGGTTAGTCCCAGAAAATGTATAATAATGATATATAATGCATATAAAACATGTGACAATGATACATAAAACAAGCATGAAACATCAGAAATTATAGATACGTTGGAGACGTATCAGTGATCCATGGGAGCATCCCCAAGCTTAAGCTCTTCACTCTTCTTGATCACATTATATCATCCTTCTCTCTTGACCCTTGAAAACTTCTGCCACACCAAACTCAGAGTAATTCTCATTAGAGGGTTAGTGCACAATCAAAAACTCACATGTTCTATAAGGACACAAACATGACCGTTACTTTTAACATTAACTACTGCCACTGATGTTATGTGAAGCTATTCACCCTAAAAAAGAATTCAACTCAACACTAGTAAAAGAGAGAATGCGAAAAATAAAAGACAGAATCTGTCTAAACAGAACAGTCTGTAAAGACGAATTTTTTCGAGGCACTTACGTTGCTCAGATCGAAAAACTTTAAACTAACGAAAGATGCGTACATATCTGAGGATCACGTACAACAATTTGCAGATTTAAATAATTTTTCTGTGATTTTACAGAAGTAAAACGGTGAACAGCAGAAATCTGTTCCTGCGCAGAAATCCAAATCTAGCATCATCATCCTATTAGAGGCTCCACTTGGCACAACAATGCGATAAAATAAAGATACAAAGGAGTTGCTACAGAAGTAAACAAGTTCCTTGACTCAAAAAGAAAAGAAAAATTGCAGAAATAAAATAATGGGTTGTCTCCCATAAGCGCTTTTCTTTAACGCCTTTCAGCTAGGCGCAGAAAGTAAGAATCAAGTGTTTCCAAAGACATTAAAATCTCCCAACCTTTCGGTGTAGTCATCTTTTTTGATCGGGAAGAAGAACCTCCGATTGATAGGAGCATTAAATTTCATAAACCCATACTTTGCATTGATAATACCCCCCCATTACTCTTTAAAAAGGATCTCCCTAAAACAATATGGTTGGAAGATTTTGCAAGGATCATGAAATTCACAGGGATGGTCTTATTTTGAACAGTGACCATAATATCATTAATAATCCCTATGCCTTTTGTGATTGTTCCCTCAGCATGAAAATGAAAAACAGGGTAATCAACCATATTATCAAATTTTAATAGATCATAAACCATTTTTTGGCATGATGGACATTGTTGAACCAAGGTCACAGTAGGCACGAAACTTTTCATTACCAATATTAATCTCAATGAATGGTTCCCAATCATTTTTTAGCTCAACTAAAGGTTGTTCTTTAAGATTATGGCTCAGAGTTAAATTATCAATTGATTTTTCTATTTTATCTAGCTTAGTGAATATCCCAGTTTCGTCCACCATTGGGAAAATTGACAAACCACTCAAAATATTATGAGCTTTCATTGAATCAAACTCAGAAAAGGTTTCCCCTACCATGGTACCTAGAGAAGGTTGATAAACAGAAAATAAACCATAGTAGAAATTTTTTATAAGAACTCTCAAATCCATCTTATGTTGCACCTTCTTGTGCAATTCCGAAATTCTCTCCCAGGCATTCCTAAAGGATTCCCCACTTTTCTGTCTAAAGGTAATAATTTCTCCCACATGTGGCACTACGGAAAAAGGAGTAGAGCTAGACATGATAACAAGACTGAAAAATAACAATTCGAAAATAAAAGTAACTATTTTTTTTTTGTGTTTTTGATAAATAAAGCAAAGAAGACTAAATAAAAATAAACTAAGCAAGACAATAACAAAGTAAAGAGATTGGAAGCGTGAAACTCCCCTTGCAGAAATCCTCTTGCTCCCCGGCAACGGCGCCAGAAAAAGCTGGCGTGTGGAAGGGGAAGTAAGGAAATTTCTGAACCGAAGTGCTTCCACTCCCCGGCAACGGCGCCAGAAAAAGCTTGATTGATGACGTGATCACACGTTCGTTGGGAGACCTCAAGAGGAAGGTATGAAGCAGTGTAGCAGCAGTTTCCCTCAGTATGAAACCAAGGTTTAATCGACCAGTAGGAGCAAGAAATCACTTCTGAAGGTTGTTGGTGGCGCCGTTTACTCGATCACCAATGTGGAATCTGCACACAACACAATCAAACTACTTTGCCCCAACGAAACAGTGAGGTTGTCAATCACACCGGCTTGCTGAAAACAAAGGATTAAACGTATGGTGTGAAAAACAGTAGTAAATTGCAGAGAATGAAAAGGAACAATGTTTGCAGTTGGTTGTATTATCAGTGTAAAAGAATGGACCGGGGTCCACAGTCCACTAGTGGTGTCTCTCCATAAAAGATAACTAACATGCTGGGTGAACAAATTACAGCTGGTCAATTGACAAAATATTGAGCGCATGACAATGCATATATATGACATGATGATTACTATGATATTCATGTGGGCATTACGACAAAATACATAGACCGTTATCCAACAGCGTCCATGACTAATAATCCACCTTCAGGTTGTCATCCGAGTTCCCCGTTGGTATTAAGTTGCAAGCAACGGATAATCGCATTAAGTAATGTGCGTAATGTAAACAAATGCATTAGACCTAACGGCGCACCCTTAAGCTAAGCATCGGTTATTTTATCCCTAGTGGCAACAGAACATCCACAATCTTAGAAGTTATTGTCACTCTCCTAGATTACCGGAGGCATGAACCCACTATCTAGCATAAATACTCACTCTTAGAGTTACAAGCATCTACTTGGCCAAAGCATCTACTGGTAACGAAAAGCATGCAAGATCATAAATAACGTATAAGATAGATTGATAATCAACTTGACATAGTATTCAATATTTATCGGATCCCAGCAAACACAACATATAGCATTACAATAAGATGATCTTGATCATGATAGGCAGCTCACAAGATCTAAACATGATAGCATAAAGTGGAGAGACAACCATCTAGCTACTGCTATGGACCCGTAGTCCAAGGATGAACTACTCACGCATCACTCCGGAGGCAGGCATGGTGATGTAGAGCCCTCCGGTGATGATTCCTCTCTCCGGCAGAGTGCCGGGAAGAGGTTCTGAACCCTCCCGAGCTAGGGTTGACGGCGGCGGCGTCTCTGGAACTTTTCGTGGATAATGGCTCGGGTATTTAGGGTTTTCGTGTCGGGATGAATAAATAGGCGAAAGGGCGGCGGCTGGAAACGCCCGTGGGGCCCACACCACCCCACGGCGCGGCCCCATGGTGTGGCTGCCTCGTGGCTCCCCTCCGCCTCTCCTTTGGACTCCGTGTACGTGTTGGAAAAATAGAAGGTTATGTCCAAGTTTCGTCCAATTCCGAGAATATTTCCAGACTAGCTTTTCTGGAATACAAAAACAGCAGAAAACAGGAACTGGCACTGTGGCATCTTCTTAATAGGTTAGTCCCAGAAAATGCATAAAAATGCTATGAAGTGTATATAAACATGTAACAATTGGTATAATATCAACATGGAACATCAGAAATTATAGATACGTTTGAGACGTATCATGTCCTTCTTAGGTACTAATACAGGGTTTGATAGCCATTCTGTATGAATGACCTCTCTAATGAAGTCTGCGGCTGTAAGCCGCGCTATTTCCTTTCCTATTGCACGCTTCTTCTCTGGACCGAAGCGTCGTAAGCCTTGCTTGACGGGTTGGCACCTTTATGGATGTTTAGGGAGTGCTCGGCAAGTTCTCTCGGGACACCTGACATGTCAGAAGGAGACCATGCAATAATATCCCTATTCTCACGGAGGAACTTGACGAGCTCGCCTTCCTATGCGCTGTCCAAGTTTGTGCCTATATTCGTCGTCTTGCTAGCATCCTTGTCATCAAGTCTGGCTTTCTTCGAGTTGGCACCGGCTTTGAAGGTTGCAGCGGACGCGGGAGGAGGCTGCTTTCCAGCCGGCATCTCTGAAAGGTCCACGTCCTTCTTGTACTATTCTAGCTCCTCAGCGCTGATGACGACTTCGGCAAAGATGGCATTGCCGGCTTCACACTCTTTCGCCTTCTTGAAGTTGCCGTTGACCGTGATGATGCCGTTTGGTCCAGGAATCTTGAGCTTGCTATAGGTGTAGCATGGTCGCGCCATGAACCCGGCGAAAGCTGGACGACCAAAGATTGCATGGTAAGAACTTTTGAAAGGTACTACCTTGAAGGTGATGTCTTGTGTGCGGTAGTTAGCCTTTTCACCAAAGGTCACTTCCAATGTTATCTGGCCCATTGAATTTGCTTGTCGCCCTGGCACAATGCCATGAAACTTGATGTCACTGTACTTTAGCTCTGTTTCGGACAGGTGCATTCTTTTTAAGGTGTCGAGATAGAGGATGCTGATGCTACTTCCTCCGTCCATGAGCACCTTTGAAATCCTGCACTTCTGTACTATGGGGTTGACAACGAGAGCGTAGTTACTCGGATTTTGTGGCACATGTTCTGGATGGTCGCTGCGATCCCATTGATGACTCCAAGTGCATGAGATCAATTGTAGTACCTTTCGAATAGAAAAGGTTGTCGAACCCACGAGGAGCTGAAGGTATTGGTTATTAGAAATGATAAATAGACAATAAAAGATGCAATTGTTTTTGGTATTTTCGATTGTATGATTGCAAGACAGTGACAATGCAGCAGGTAAATGGTAACAAGTAAAAGCTCTCAAAGAGAGAGAAAGCCCAATCCTCTATGTGTAAGAGGACAAGCTCAAGTGATGTGTAACTTATATGTGGAAAACGTTCCCAAGGGCGGCATGGATATCGCTTGGCATATAGATTTATTAAACAACACGTTGAATATCTTGTCTAGTTTTAATCTTCTTCGGACGGAGCTATTATTAGGTACAGCTAAATAAATAGACTAAACCCCTTACGATGGATCATGTGGCCAATTAAATGACAGCACAAGAATTATTAAGATATAAAATCCCACCATAGCATTACGCTCTAGGTCCCTGATACTAATACCCCGTAAAGTAACTTAATGATTCGGTCTCACGCTTTCGTGTCCTCCCAAATCTCCCTCACGCCATTACACTACGGTGTTCTCCTATGAGCCCATATAGGTGAAGTGTTGTGCAGTCGACGTTCGCACAACACCATCATAGAATCACACAAAAAGATAAACACTAGACAAAATACCAACACATGTCAGATATAAATCATTGCCAATTCATCCTATGCCCTCAGGAACATACGGGAACTACTCACAACGTGCAAACATGATGATATTCAGTGGAATAAGTGGTACAACACAATCTGAAAATATAACTTCACCACCAAATAATGACAAGTACTCAATCACAAACATGAATAGTAGCACAAGACAAGTATCTAGGGTATAGCAACTCTCAAACTACGAGGAGGACGGAGTGGATCACGGAGATGATGATGGAGATGGTGCTGGTCTTGGTGATGGTGATGATGTAGAGGCCTCCTCCCACGCCAAGGAGGCGAGGTGATGATGATGACGGTGATTTCCCCTTCTCCGGAGCTCCGGAGCAGCAGGATCTGATCCCCCTCGGAGGGAATCAGGAGTTTCGCCGCCGCCGCGGCCTCGGATGGACTTGGAAAAATTAGGGCGCTACTTTTCGGGCGAGACGGAGACCTCGTTAAAAAGCCCCAGGCGAGGAAGTGCCCGAGACTCCCTTTGGTGGGTCCCACGCGGTCAGGGAATCTGGCCGCGTGGGCCCACCCATTTTGGGCCTCGTGGCCTTCCTCGCTTGCTTCTTCCTCCTCTGGTGTTCTCCCGAAGAAAAACCAGCAGTGCAATTTTACTTTTATTAATTGGGCCTTCGTAGCTCCTGAAACAATAAAAACACGAAAAAGGAGGTTTTCTGCCTCCCAGAAATTAAATATTAAAAATAGGGACTTTGTAGGAAAGTCCCCTAAATCATCTAAAACATGTAAAAACAATGATATAATAATGCAAATAACATCCTAATATAGTAATATGGTGGTATAAGTGGTATAGATGATGATATAAAATGGTATCGACTCCCCCAAGCTTAAACCCTTACTTGTCCTCAAGTAAGTAAGGACATAGATCATTACATGCATCAATGGACTTATGGTTGATAAATAAATACGAGCATTGGATCATCATCATATTCAATTGCAATGTAAGATTAATGAATTAAAACTCATACACATAAGGGCAGCTGATACGTCTCCAACGTATCCATAATTTCTGCTGTTCCATGCTTATATTATACCATTTGCTACATGTTTTATATACACTTCGTATCACTTTTATGCATTTTCTGGGACTAACCTATTAACAAGATGCCACAGTGCCAGTTCCCTGTTTTCTGCTGTTTTTGGTTTCAGAAAGTTACTTCTGGAAATATTCTCGGAATTGCACGAAACAAAAGGCCAGTCCCTATTTTTCCAGCACGTACACGGAGTCCGAAGGAGAGACGAAGAGAGCCACGAGGTGGCCAAACCACACCAGGCGCGGCAGTGGGCCCAGCCGCGCCCCTGGTGGTTTGGGCCCCTCGGGGGTCCGCCGACATCGCCCCTTCGCCTATTTATTCCCCGAGACGTGAAAACCCTAAAACACCGAGCCTTTCATCCAGAACATATTCGCTGCCGCCGCCGTCGTCAACCCTAACTCGGGGGGTTCTGAAGCTCTTCCCGGCACCCTGCCGGAGAGGGGAATCATCACCGGAGGGCTCTACATCGCCATGCCCGCCTCCGGAGTGATGCGTGAGTAGTTCATCCTTGGACTATGGGTCCATAGCAGTAGCTAGATGGTTGTCTTCTCCACTTGTGCCATCATGTTTAGATCTTGTGAGCTGCCTATCATGATCATCTTATTGTAATGCTACATGTTGTGTTTGCTGGGATCTGACTTATATTGATACCTATGTGGAGCTGAATATTATATTATCATGTCTATGTCATTTGTGATCTTGCATGCTCTCCGTTACTTGTTGAAGCCTTGGCCAGTGAATACTTGTAACTCCAAGAGGGGGTATTTATGCATGATAGTTGGGTTCAACCTCTATTTAACCTGGGATAGTGACAGCAAGTTCTAAGGTTGTAGATGTGTTGTTGCCACTAGGGGTAAAACAGCAATGCTTTATTCAAGGATGAATGTATTGTTTACATTACGCACATTACTTAATGCAATTGTCTGTTGCTTGCAACTTAATACTGGAAGGGGTACGGATGTTAACCGGAAAGTGGACTATTTAGGCATAGATGCATGCTGGATAGCGGTCTATGTACTTTGTCGTAATGCCCAAATGAATCTCATAGTAGACACCACAGCTCACACATGCATGTTATATGCACTTATCAATTGTCAATTGCCCAGCTGTAATTTGTTTACCCAGCATGTTAGTTATCTTATTGGAGAGACACCACTAGTGAACTGTGGACCCCGGTCCATTCTTTTACATCTGAAATACAATCTACTGCAATCATTGTTCTCTACTGTTTTATGCAAACAAACATCATTTCCATTCGATACGTTTAACCCTTTGTTTTCAGCAAGCCGGTGAGATTGACAACCTCACTGTTAAGTTGGGGCAAAGTAATTTGATTGTGTTGTGCAGGTTCCACGTTGGCACCGGAATCCCTGGTGTTGCGCCGCACTACACTCCTTCACCAACACCTTCGAAGCAAACCTCGTTTTCCTACTGGTTCGATTAAACCTTGGTTTCATACTGAGGGAAAACTTACTGCTGCACTCATCATACCTTCCTCTTGGGGTTCCCAACTGACGTGTGACGTACAAGCATTGTTTCTGGCACTATTGCCGGGGAGATATTCCCTCGTCAACTAGAGCCACCAACACGTTTTCTGGCGCCGTTGCCGGGGAAAACGAATTGCTTCTGCAAGGGGAGTCTCTCACACCCAATCTCTTTACTTTGTTATTTGTCTTGCTTAGTTTATTTTTATTTAGTTTGTTTGCTTCTTTATCAAAAACACAAAAAAATTAGTTACTTGTTTAATTCAGTTTGATTTTGTTTTTCAAAATGAGTACTCCTGAGAACACTAAGTTGTGTGACTTCACTAGCACAAACAACAATGATTTCATATGCACTCCTATTGCTCCACCTGCTTCTACAGCAGAATTTTATGAAATTAAACCTGCTCTATTAAATCTTGTTATGAAAGAGCAATTTTCTGGTGTTAGTACTGATGATGCTGCTGCCCATCTTAATAACTTTGTTGAACTTTGTGAAATGCAAAAGTATAAGGATATGGATGGGGATATTATAAAACTGAAACTTTTTCCTTTCTCCTTGAGAGGAAGAGCTAAAGAATGGTTGCTTTCTTTGCCTAGAAATAGTATTAATTCTTGGACAAAATGCAAAGATGCTTTCATAGGGAAATATTATCCTCCTGCTAAGATTATATCCTTGAGAAGTAGCATTATGAATTTTAAACAACTTGATAATGAACATGTTGCTCAAGCTTGGGAAAGAATGAAATCTTTGGTGAAGAATTGTCCCACTCATGGACTGACTACTTGGATGATCATCCAAACCTTTTATGCAGGATTAAATTTTTCCTCAAGGAACTTATTGGATTCAGCCTCTGGAGGAACCTTTATGTCCATCACTTTAGGTGCAGCAACAAAGCTACTTGATGATATGATGATCAACTATTCCGAATGGCACACCGAAAGAGCTCCTCAAGGTAAGAAGGTAAATTCTGTTGAAGAAACCTCCTCTTTGAGTGATAAGATTGATGCTATTATGTCTATGCTTGTGAATGGTAGATCTCATGTTGATCCTAATAATGTTCCTTTAGCTTCATTGGTTGCTCAAGAAGAGCATGTTGATGTAAACTTCATTAAAAACAACAACTTCAACAACAATGCTTATAGGAATAATTTTGGTAGCAACAATATAAGCCTTATCCTTCAAATGGTTATGGCAATTCTTATGGTAATTCCTACAGCAACAATAGAAGTGTGTCCTCTGATCTTGAAGCTATGCTTAAAGAATTTATTAGCACACAAAAAGCTTTCAATAAAACTGTTGAGGAAAAGTTTGAAAAAATTGATGATCTTGTCTCTAAAGTTGATAGTCTTGCTCATGATGTTGAAATTCTAAAACTGAAAGTTATGCCTAATGAAGTTAAAGATATTAAGTCATTTGCTACAGCAAATGCCATCCAAGTTCGAATTGATAATAATATTAGGATGTTGGCTGAATTGCATGCTAGGTGGGAAAAAGAGGAAGAACTTGAAAAAGAGAATAGTATAGTTAGAGTTTGTACTATCACCACCACTAGTAATGCTAATGTTTCACATGCTAGTAAACCTCCTACTATTGATGGTAATGTTATTGGTGTTGTAATGTCTCTACTACTTCTGCAAAGCGTTTGAAATTGCCTAAAACTGCTGAAACTTTTTCTGATAAAAGTGCTGAAATTTTTCAAACTATTGGAGACAATGGTTCCACCACCATTGACAATAATGATTTTGATTTTGATGATTGTAACATCTCTGAAGTTATTATGTTCTTGCAAAAATTAGCTAGAAGTCCCAATGCTAGCACTATTAATTTGGCTTTTACAAAGCATATTACAAATGCTCTTTTGCAAGCTAGGGAGGAGAAGTTGAAACTTAAAGCTTCTATTCCTAGGAAATTAGAAGATGGTTGGGAACCCATCATTAAGGTAAAGGTGAATGATTTTATTGCAATGCCTTGTGTGATCTTGGTGCAAGTATTTCGTTTTGCCCAAGAAGCTTTATGATATTCTTGATTTGCCACCTTTGGAACATTGTTATTTGGATGTTTTTCTCGCTGATAATGCTATGAAGAAACCTTTGGGGCGAGTTAATGATGTTTTTATTACAGTAAACAATAACCTTGTCCCCGTTGATTTTATTGTTATGGATATTGAATGCAATGCATCTTGTCCTATTGTTTTGGGAAGACCTTTTCTTCGAACTGTTGGTGCCATCATTGATATGAAAGAAGGTAATATAAGGTACCAATTTCCTCTCAAGAAAGGTATGGAACACTTCCCTAGGAAGAGAATGAAGTTACCTTTTGACTCTATTGTTAGAGCAAGTTATGATGTTGATGCTTCTTCTCTTGACAACACTTGATTTTCACTTTCTGCGCCTAGCTGAAAGGCGTTAAAGAAAAGCGCTTATGGGAGACAACCCATCGTTTTTATTTGCTGTTATTTTTGTTTTCTTTGAGTCAAGGAGTTTTGTTACTTCTGTAGCAACTCCTTTGTATCTTTATTTTATCGCAATGTTGTGCCAAGTAAAGTTCTATATTGAAAGTTGATGCAAGATTTGGATTTCTGCGCAGTGACAGATTTTTAGCTGTCACGGATTTGAGCTTATCTCCCTGTAGAAAATTCAAAAATTCTGAGAAAAATCACGCATATTCCTGAGATATGTACGCAACTTTCATTATTTTAGGCCAGATCCATCTGAGCAACTTAAGTGCCTCGAAAAAATTCGTCATTCCAGACTGTTCTGTTTTTGACAGATTCTGCCTTTTGTTTTGCATTCGCTCTTTTACTGTGTTTGTGTGGATTTCTTTGCTCCACAAAGCATTGGTGGCTGTAGCTAATGTCCAGAAGCTTTGGGATTGATTGTATCATTACAGAATATGAGAATTTTTGATTATGCACTAACCCTCTAATGAGAACTGTCTTGAGTTTGGTGTGAAGGAAGTTTTCAAGGATCAAGCGAGAAGGGTGATATTATGTGATCAAGAAGAGTGAAAAGCCTAAGCTTGGGGATGCCCCCGTGGTTCATCCCAACCATATTCAGAGAGACTCAAGCGTCTAAGCTTGGGGATGCCCAAGGCATCCCCTTCTTCATCAACAAACTTATCAGGTCATCTCTAGTGAAACTATATTTTAATTCTTTCACATCTTATGCGCTTTACTTGGAGCGTCTGTGTGTTTTTATTTTTGTTTTTGTTTGAATAAATTCGGATCCTAGCAATCCTTGTGTGGGAGAGAGACACGCTCCGCTTTTTCATGTGAATACTCATGTTCTTCACTTATATTTGTTGAGTATTCTTAACTAGCTACTGCAGTGCTTTTAGCTCCTGTTTTTCATGCATCTCTTCGAGCTGTTAGCACTTGTTTATAAATACTCTCTTGCTGCATTATATTATCATTTGGAGAGTTTATGTTTAAATAAATTATTGGTGTTTGTTTGGAAGAAAGAAAATGCTACATGTAGTAGTTGGTATTGGAAAAGACATATGCATTCTTGTAGATCATTGTCTTGTTTTGATTTGATGCTTTGCAATTGTTTTGAGCTCTCAAGTAGATCATGTTTAAGCTCTTGCATCATGTAGTTAAAGCCTAGTAGTGGAGAACTACCGTAGAGCTTGTTGAGACTTGGGATGCATATTTGTTCTCTCTAAGGTCTAGATATTTTCTGGTAAAATGTTTGAGCAACAAGGAAGACAGTGTAGAGTCTTATAATACTTGCAATATGTTTTTATGTGATTCTTGCTGTACCGGTTTATACTTGTGTTTGCTTCAAACAACCTTGCTAGCCTAAACTCTGTACTGAGAGGGAATGCTTCTCGTGCATCCAAAACTTGAGCCAAAACCCATGCCATTTGTGTCCACCATACCTACCTACTATGTGGTATTTCCTGCCATTCCAAGTAAATATTTCATGTGCTACCTTTAAACTATTCAAAACTTTATTACTCCTTATTTGTGTCAATGTTTTATAGCTCATGAGGAAGTATGTGGTGTTTTATCTTTCAATCTTGTCATTTACTTCTGACAGACTTTCACCTGGACTAGTGGCATATACATCCGCTTATCCAATAATTTGCAAAAAGAGCTGGCAACGGGGTGCCCAGCCCCAATTAATTACAACTTTCATTAATAATTCTCTTCACATGTTTTGCCCTGATTTATCAGTAAGCAACTTAATTTTGCAATAGACACTCCTCCATGGTATGTGAATGTTGGAAGGCACCCGAGGATTCGGTTAGCCATGGCTTGTGTAAGCAAAAGGTTGGGAGGAGTGTCATCTATAAAGAAACTAAAATACATGTGTAAACAAAAGAGAAGAGGGATGATCTACCTTGCTGGTAGAGATAACGTCCTTCATGGGAGCCGCTCTTTGAAAGTCTGGTTGACAAGGGGGTTAGAGTGCCCACTACCATTCGTTGACAACAACAAACACCTCTCAAATACTTATTTTGTGCTCTCTATATGCTTTCGAAAACTTAAAAAGCTCTAGCACATGATTTAATCCCTGCTTCCCTCTGCGAAGGGCCTATCTTTTACTTTATGTTGAGTCAGTTTACCTACTCCTTTCTATCTTAGAAGCAAACACTTGTGTCAACTTTGTGTGCATTGATTCTTACATATTTACTTATTGCACTTGTTATATTGCTTTATGTTGACAACTATCCATGAGATATACATGTTACAAGTTGAAAGCAAATGCTGAAACTTAATCATCCTTTGTGTTGCTTCAATGCCTTTTACTTTGAATCTATTGCTTTATGAGTTACCTCTTATGCAAAACTTTTTGATGCTTGTCTTGAAAGTACTATTCATGAAAAGTTTTTGCTTATATGATTCATTGTTTACTCTTTATCTATTTGTTAGCAAACTATAGATCATTGCTTTGAGTCACTTCATTCATGACATGAGCCTTGCAATATATTGATCAAGATTGTGTGAAAGCATGTCTCCTCAGAAATTATTTGTTGTTATCGTTTTACCTACTCGAGGACGAGTAGAACTAAGCTTGGGGATGCTTGATACGTCTCCAACGTATCCATAATTTCTGCTGTTCCATGCTTATATTATACCATTTGCTACATGTTTTATATACACTTCGTATCACTTTTATGCATTTTCTGGGACTAACCTATTAACAAGATGCCACAGTGCCAGTTCCCTGTTTTCTGCTGTTTTTGGTTTCAGAAAGTTACTTCTGGAAATATTCTCGGAATTGCACGAAACAAAAGGCCAGTCCCTATTTTTCCAGCACGTACACGGAGTCCGAAGGAGAGACGAAGAGAGCCACGAGGTGGCCAAACCACACCGGCGCGGCAGTGGGCCCAGCCGCGCCCCTGGTGGTTTGGGCCCCTCGGGGGTCCGCCGACATCGCCCCTTCGCCTATTTATTCCCCGAGACGCGAAAACCCTAAAACACCGAGCCTTTCATCCAGAACATATTCGCTGCCGCCGCCGTCGTCAACCCTAACTCGGGGGGTTCTGAAGCTCTTCCCGGCACCCTGCCGGAGAGGGGAATCATCACCGGAGGGCTCTACATCGCCATGCCCGCCTCCGGAGTGATGCGTGAGTAGTTCATCCTTGGACTATGGGTCCATAGCAGTAGCTAGATGGTTGTCTTCTCCACTTGTGCCATCATGTTTAGATCTTGTGAGCTGCCTATCATGATCAAGATCATCTTATTGTAATGCTACATGTTGTGTTTGCTGGGATCTGACTTATATTGATACCTATGTGGAGCTGAATATTATATTATCATGTCTATGTCATTTGTGATCTTGCATGCTCTCCGTTACTTGTTGAAGCCTTGGCCAGTGAATACTTGTAACTCCAAGAGGGGGTATTTATGCATGATAGTTGGGTTCAACCTCTATTTAACCTGGGATAGTGACAGCAAGTTCTAAGGTTGTAGATGTGTTGTTGCCACTAGGGGTAAAACAGCAATGCTTTATTCAAGGATGAATGTATTGTTTACATTACGCACATTACTTAATGCAATTGTCTGTTGCTTGCAACTTAATACTGGAAGGGGTACGGATGTTAACCGGAAAGTGGACTATTTAGGCATAGATGCATGCTGGATAGCGGTCTATGTACTTTGTCGTAATGCCCAAATGAATCTCATAGTAGACACCACAGCTCACACATGCATGTTATATGCACTTATCAATTGTCAATTGCCCAGCTGTAATTTGTTTACCCAGCATGTTAGTTATCTTATTGGAGAGACACCACTAGTGAACTGTGGACCCCGGTCCATTCTTTTACATCTGAAATACAATCTACTGCAATCATTGTTCTCTACTGTTTTATGCAAACAAACATCATTTCCATTCGATACGTTTAACCCTTTGTTTTCAGCAAGCCGGTGAGATTGACAACCTCACTGTTAAGTTGGGGCAAAGTAATTTGTTGTGTTGTGCAGGTTCCACGTTGGCACCGGAATCCCTGGTGTTGCGCCGCACTACACTCCTTCACCAACACCTTCGAAGCAAACCTCGTTTTCCTACTGGTCGATTAAACCTTGGTTTCATACTGAGGGAAAACTTACTGCTGCACTCATCATACCTTCCTCTTGGGGTTCCCAACTGACGTGTGACGTACAAGCATTGTTTCTGGCACTATTGCCGGGGAGATATTCCCTCGTCAACCTAGAGCCCCAGCAGCATAAGTAGAAGCTCTAGCAATCACCCCTTACACTTTGAAAGCAAATAACCATTGTATGTTGGACAATTGAATCACACTATTTTTAACATGCTTTTGCTCTTATGGCTAGCATCATAATATTTAATACTTTACTGAAGTTTAAAGACAAGATAAACTCTCATTGGATAACAAGTTAAAGAAGACAAATGAAAAGACAGATATAAAATTATTTGCACCCTTGCTTCACTAGTAACTAGTGCAAACTTTAGTCATGGATGTTTCAATCAAGTTCTTATGCTCAAACAACCTTTATCTCACACTTTCCATGGCTAACCGAATCCTCGGTGCCTTCCTTTCATACACTTTACAAGAGCATAAGTATTGACACATCCATGATCATTAATTTGCTCAAAAGATACTAGATTCTAACAAGAGTGTTTCATATCCTTTTCATTAACTATTCCCAACTTTTTATGCTACAAGACTATATCTCAACCTTAAACTTATTAATTCTCAAGTCATAATGACTCACTCTTTTCTTATTTATATTGAGCTAGATTCTACAATTGTCCAACATACTCAAGTTAATTAAATTCAAGGCAAGATGTGACTGAAACCTCTAAAATAAACCACGCTCATTTGCATGAGTGTTACCCATAAATCTCCAAACAAGAGAATCATGGATGACACCATACTTTAATATTCATTGATAAACCATAAGATAGGGATACATGATAATGCTCCATGAGCTCACACAAGCCTAAAAGAGATTGATAACTAAATGATAAAAGCAAAACACACCATGACTAGATAGATATGATAAACTAGTAAAGATAAAGACTAGGTGGAACTCCCCCAAGCTTGACGTTCTGCCAGTGCTTTCTCTGCTGCAGCCTCTTCTTTCTCATATTCTTCCTCCCATTCAGCCCTTTCCATGGGAAAGGCCTCCCATTGTAGAAGGAGTTAGGTGGATCATTATACCTGAGGGTAGCAGCTGCTCCAATCTTCTTGAAGCGCTCTTCATACTCACAGTTTTGATTTTCCACATCCCACAGTAGAGCTTGATGCTTGTCCAACTCAGATGTGACATGTAGATACCTCTTCTCCAAGTCCTCCAGCCTCTCCTTGTACTCTTCAACCTTCTTCTCCAGCTCCAGGTTCATGAAGTGATGAGCATCAAGGCTGCGTTCAACAACAGTATTATACCTGAAGATCTTCTGTTCCAGGTCCTCCAGCCTCCTCCACCGTGCCAATGATCTTGGGAGCCTTCACCTCCTCTATGAGCATTGCGCCCTCCTTGAAGGACAAGGTCTTCATTGGTGCCATCACGGAGTTGAGGTAGCGGTTCACAACACCTCCCTTGGGGAAGCTCTCCCCTCATGATCGGATCCGGAGCTAGACATGGCTAAAACCTGACAGACAGAAACAGCAAAAGCAAAGATCGCTCGAGAACGCTCGGTGCGAGATTAGATCAACGAAAGGGGTATATATTGACGGTTTTTAGGTCAAGACGAAGCGTCGGAGTAAAACGAGACGGAACGGGACTCCGAGGGGCAAAAGGAGTGGGCCCACGCGGTCAGGGAATCTGCGTGGGACCCCCTTTTTCCTTCTCGAAGCTCCGTCCGTCCAATTTTTTGTCCCACACGTTAATTTCCATAAAAAATGATGTCCGTAAAATATTACGCAATTCCGAGAAACTTTCCAGAGTAAAAGTTACCTTTTATTGATTTTGGATTTCTGAAACTGCAAACTTCTTTGCAATTACCTCCTCCGGTGTCTGTAAAATGAATTCCTCCACCTTTCCAATGAAGCTTTTTCCTGCAATATAATGTTTAAGGCGTTGTCCATTAACACATGAGGTTTACCTTTCATATCACCATGAAGACGGATAGCTCCTGAACGGTATACTTCCTGTATCACTAATGGTCCCTGCCACTTTGAAGCTAACTTACCTGCAGAAAACTTGAAACGAGAGTTGTATAATAGCACTTGATCACCTACTTTGAATTCTTTCTTTTTAATTTTCTTGTCATGCCAAATCTTAACTTTTTCTTTAAACATCCTGGCACTTTCATAAGCTTCATTTCTCCATTCATCTAGTAGGTTTAAATCAAGAATTCTCTTCTCTCCAGCAGTTTTAAAATCAAAGTTCAATTGTTTAATAGCCCATCTAGCTTTATGTTCTAATTCAACAGGTAAATGACAAGCTTTTCCATAAACCATTTTATAAGGAGACATTCCCATAGGATTTTTAAAAGCAGTTCTATAAGCCCATAATGCATCGTTAATTTTAAGTGGCCAATCAGACCTAGACTTATTCACTGTCTTTTCCAAAATGAGTTTAATTTCCCTATTACTTAATTCAACTTGTCCACTAGTTTGGGGATGATAAGGTGATGCAATTCTATGGTTAACATCATATTTTGCCAAAGTTTTCCTAAGAATACCATGTAAGAAATGAGAACCACCATCAGTAATTAAAAACCTAGGAACACCAAACCTGGGAAAATGATGTCCTGAAGCATCTTCATTGCCGTGGCATGATCTGCACTTTTGGTTGGAATTGCTTCCACCCACTTTGTAACATAATCCACTGCAACCAAAATTGAGTATGCTTTGTCTTTGATTCGGGGAAAGGTCCCATAAAGTCAAAACCCCACACATCAAATGGTTCAAGTGGTAAGGAATAGTTCATAGGCATTTCATTTCTCCTACCAATATTTCCTACTCTTTGACATTTATCACAAGATTTAACATATTCAGCACAATCCTTAAATAAAGTAGGCCAATAAAAACCAGACTGTAATACCTTTGCACCTGTACGATCTCCTGCATGATGTCCTCCATAGGGACTGTCATGACAATCTCTTATAATAGCCTGTTGTTCATACTCAGGTACACAACGTCTAATAATACCATCCACACTCTTCTTATAAAGAAAAGGATCATCCCAGAAATAATGTCTAAGATCATAAAAGAATTTCTTTCTTTGTTGAGTAGTGAAGTGTGGAGGTAAAACTTTACCAACAAAAATTTGCATAATTGGCAAACCATGGAGATGCAACTTTAGCACTAGAAACATTAACAATTGCAAGTTGTTCATTAACAAAGCTATTTTAGGAATAGGATCATCAGGTATATTTTCCATTCTAGAAAGATGATCAGCTACTTGATTATCTTCCCCTTTCCTATCAACAATGTGTAAATCAAATTCTTGCAATAGAAGTACCCATCTTATTAATCTAGGCTTATCTTTCTTATGCATTAAGTATTTAATGGCAGAATGATCAGTATGCAATGTGACTTTCGAATCAGTAATATAAGGTCTAAACTTGTCACAAGCAAATAGCACTGCTAAAAATTCTTTTTCAGTTGTGGCATAATTCCTTTGAGCAGCATCAAGTGTTCTACTAGCATAATAAATGACATTCAGTTTCTTATCAACACGTTGGCCCAAAACAGCCCCAACATAATCACTAGCATCACACATAATTTCAAAAGGCAAATTCCAATCAGGTGGTTGAATAATAGGGCACTTATTAAAGCATTTTCAAAATATTAAAGGACTCAATACAATCATCAAAAGAGAAAGGAACATCCTTTTGCAAAAGATTGGTTAGGTTTTGATATTTTAGAGAAATCTTTAATAAACCTACGGTAAAAACCTGCATGCCCAAGAAAACTTCTTATACCTTTGAGATCCCTTGGGAATGGGAGCTTTTCAATAGCTTCTATCTTTGCTGGGTCAACTCTATTCCTTTCCAGAAATCTTATGCCCAAGAACAATCCTTCAGTAACCATGAAGTGACACTTCTCCATTAAAACTAAGTGTTGGTCTTCACAACGCTGCAAAACTTTGTTAAGGTTGAACAAGCAATTATCGAAAGAAGTACCATACACAGAAAAATCATCCATAAAGACTTCCATTATCTTTTCAATATAATCAGCAAATATAGCATTCATGCATCTTTGAAAAGTAGCAGGAGCATTGCACAAACCGAATGGCATTCTCCTATAAGCAAATGTACCAAATGGACATGTAAAAGTGGTTTTTCTTGATCATCTTTATGAACAGGAATTTGGGAGAAACCTGAATAACCATCTAAATAGCAAAAGTGAGAGTGTTTAGATAACCTTTCTAACATTTGATCAATAAATGGCAATGGGTAATGATCTTTACGAGTTGCTTTGTTTAACTTCCTGAAATCAATACACATTCTATAACCAACAACAGTGCGTTGAGCTACAAGTTCATCCTCATCATTTGGAACAACGTCATTCCACCCTTTTTAGGAACACAATGAACTGGACTAACCCACTTACTATCAGCTATGGGATAAATGATACCAGCTTCAATAAGTCTTATTACCTCTTTCCTTACCACTTCCTTCATTTTTGGATGGAGACGGCGTTGATAATCAACAACAGGTTTTGCATCCTCTTCCAAATTAATTTTATGCATACATAGAGCTGGGCTTATACCTTTAAGATCATCAAGAGAGTATCCAATGGCTGGTCGGTGAGCTTTAAGCACATCAAGTAATTTCTCTTCTTCTTCAGCTGAAAGGTTAGCACTAATAATGACAGGATATATGCTCTTCTCATCCAAATAGCATATTTCAGATTTGTAGGCAAAGGTTTTAATTCAAAGCTAGGATCCCCTTTAGGTGGTGGTAGCACTCCTAAATTATCAGGTGGGATATGCAATTGTAATTGTGGTGGCTGTTGTGAAAGTATTTGTTCTAAAGCATCTTTTTCTTCTTCATTAAATGGTTCATCTTGATTAAGCATGTATCTTTCACCACGTCTGTTGAAGCTACAGCTACATGAGCAAGAGTTTCAATTACATCTTCAGAAAATGGCTCTTTCTTTGAATGCTTATCAGAAAATTTAGAAAAGTTGAATGCAAGTTTTTTCCAGCACAATTAATAAACACTTTCTCTTTAAGCAAATCAATTTCAGCACCAACAGTATGTAAGAATGGTCTACCGAAAATGATAGGACAAAATGAATCTTGAGGGCAACCAAGCACAATAAAATCAGCAGGATATTTAATTTTACCTACCAATACTTCAACATCTCTAACAATTCCAAGTGGATTAATATAATCTTATTAGCAAGTTGAATTGTCATACCTGTCTCTTCCATACTGATAGGATCAATATCAGGCTTGATTTCAAGATACAGAGAATATGGAATGACACTAATGCTTGCTCCAATATCACATAAGCCATGATAACTAGAAGTCCCAATAGTGCATGATATAACAGGCTTACCAACCTTGGCCGAATTGCCTTTAACAACTTTAGTAGCATCTTCACATAGATAAACATCAACAGGATCTTCTTCATTTAATTGTTTGATAATAGAGATTTGACTGTTGACTTCCATCTGTTCATAAGGCTGAGATCTTCTTCTTTTACTCTTGTTAGAAACAGCAATAAGTAAATTTTCCTTGACTTGGTTTGGATATGGTGGTGCCTCAACATACTCCTCAATTGTCAAGGATGACACTGGTTCTACCTGTTTAATAACTTTGGGTACAACAATAGATTGTTTAACAGGTTCAACATAAGCTTCAAACCCAGTTTTAGGAATACCAATATGATTAGCAAAAGATTTAGCTACCTCAATTATAACATAAGGATCAAGATTAAAAGTATCACTCAGATTTTTAAACAAGGTAGAAGTAGAGAAATTCTCTACACATGAATACTCATAGTCCAGATAGGGCTCATTACCTTTATCAAGATCCCAATGACCAGTATTCTCAGAAATAGTCTCCAATAAATTCCATGCTTCTTCTTCAGTATTTTGTAAAGCTTCCACTAGATGAATTATCCAGAAATTCCTTTTGTTGCCTTGGTAGCCTCACATAAAAGTTTATCAGAATAATTTTCCTTGTAAGATCATGACAAGGATTCTTGCGGAGGAGTTCCTTTAACTCTCCCCAAGCTTGAGTAATACTTTCTCCCAGATGTGGCCAGAAAATTAAATATATAGCAGCGGTTCTCATAAGCTTCTCTAGGAGTAAAATACTTAAGAAAGAAAACCTTCCTCAAAATACTCCAGTCCATAGTGACTTCTTCATCTAAAGACCTGAACCAAATACGAGCATTACCAGATAAAGACAGATATAACAGCTTCCTTTTTACCTGATCTTCAGAAATACCAGGAAGTCTAAATAAACCACATATAGCCTCAATTGTTTCCATGTGTTCACGTGCAGATTTAGTTCCATCTCCTGTAAATGGATTTTTCATAACTCTTTTAACATGACCAACGGGAATTTTATATCCCACTTTAGGTATCTCAGGCACAGTATTTCAACAGTTTTAGGAGCATAAGCACTTTCATATAGAGCAAGATGTAGCGAGGCACGATTCATAAATGCCATAGTAGCAATGAGATAAAACAGTAAATAAAATTCACCTTTCAAGTTTCCTTACCAAACTTCTTACCAATAGCGCTACGCTCCCCGGCAACGGCGCCAGAAAAGTATCTTGATGACTCCCAAGTGCAGGAGATCAATTGTAGTACCTTTCGAATAGAAAAGGTTGTCGAACCCACGAGGAGCTGAAGGTATTGGTTATTAGAAATGATAAATAGACAATAAAAGATGCAAGTGTTTTTGGTATTTTCGATTGTATAATTGCAAGACAGTGACAATGCAGCAGGTAAATGGTAACAAGTAAAAGCTCTCAAAGAGAGAGAAAGCCCAATCCTCTATGTGTAAGAGGACAAGCTCAAGTGATGTGTAACTTATATGTGGAAAACGTTCCCGAGGGCGGCATGGATATTGCTAGGCATATAGATTTATTAAACAACACGTTGAATATCTTGTCTAGTTTTAATCTTCTTCGGACGGAGCTATTATTAGGTACAGCTAAATAAATAGACTAAACCCCTTATGATGGATCATGTGGCCAATTAAATGACAGCACAAGAATTATTAAGATATAAATCCCACCATAGCATTACGCTCTAGGTCCCGATACTAATACCCGTAAAGTAACTTAATGATTCGGTCTCAGCTTTCGTGTCCTCCCAAGTCTCCTCACGCCATTACACTAGGTGTTCTCCTATGAGCCCATATAGGTGAAGTGTTGTGCAGTCGACGTTCGCACAACACCATCATAGAATCACACAAAAAGATAAACACTAGACAAAATACCAACACATGTCATATATAAATCATTGCCAATTCATCCTATGCCCTCAGGAACATACGGGAACTACTCAACGTGCAAACATGATGTATTCAGTGGCATAAGTGGTACAACACAATCTGAAAATATAACTTCACCACCAAATAATGACAAGTACTCAATCACAAACATGAATAGTAGCACAAGACAAGTATCTAGGGTATAGCAACTCTCAAACTACGAGGGGACGGAGTGGATCACGGAGATGATGATGGAGATGGTGCTGGTCTTGGTGATGGTGATGATGTAGAGGCCTCCTCCCACGCCAAGGAGGGAGGTGATGATGATGACGGTGATTTCCCCCTTCTCCGGAGCTCCGGAGCAGCAGGATCTGATCCCCTCGGAGGGAATCAGGAGTTTCGCCGCCGCGCCGGCCTCGATGGACTTGGAAAAATTAGGGCGTTACTTTTCGGGCGAGACGGAGACCTCGTTTAAAAAGCCCCAGGCGAGGAAGTGCCCGAGGCTCCTTTGGGGTCCCACGCGGTCAGGGAATCTGGCCGCGTGGGCCCACCATTTTGGGCCTCGTGGCCTTCCTTCGCTTGCTTCTTCTCCCTCTGGTGTTTCCCGAAGAAAACCAGCTGTGCAATTTTTCCTTTTATTAATTGGGCCTTCGTAGCTCCTGAAACAATAAAAACCACGAAAAGGAGGTTTTCTGCCTCCCAGAAATTAATACTAAAAATAGGGACTTTGTAGGAAAGTCCCCTAAATCATCTAAAACATGTAAAAACAATGATATAATAATGCAAATATACATCCTAATATGGTGGTATAAGTGGTATAGATGATGATATAAAATGCACGTATCA